>CAUYLG010070739.1:0-28762 GCA_963573385.1 Cacajao melanocephalus
TATGGAGTTTGATTAGGTCCTATTTGTCTATTTTGGCTTTTGTTGCCAATGCTTTTGGTGTTTTAGTCATGAAGTCCTTGCCTATGCCTATGTCCTGAATGGTTTTGCCTAGATTTTCTTCTAGGGTTTTTATGGTGTTAGTTAGGTCTTATATTTAAGTCCTAACACCTTATGGTAAAGCATTATTTTTTGGTATGTTTGTGCAGGTGTTTACAGAGGAAATTAGCACATGTGTATACCTTTTATTTCCTTTTCTTGTCATATTGGATTAGCTAGGACTTCCATTGTAATATTGAAAAGCAGTAGTGTGAGAGGACAGCCTTGCTTTATTCCTGTTCTTGGTGAGAAATTATTGAATTTCTCACTATTAAATGTGATGTAAGCTATGGGGTTTTTGTAGATATTATATACCAAATTGAGAAAGTTCTCCTCTATTTCTAGTTTAATGAGAGTTTTTTTTTTTTAATCATGAATGTATGCTGGATTTTGTAAAATGCTTTTACTGCTTCTATGAGTTAGACTTTAAAAAATTCGATATACAAGTGATATGTTTAGTCTGGGTTCCCCAGAGATACAGAATCAATAAGCAAGAAAGAGAGACATGTAAGAGGGGATTTTTTAATGGGATTGGCTCAGGCAATGAAAACTAAGTCCCATGGCAGGTCTTCTGCAAGCTGGAGATTGTGAGGCGCTGGTTGTGACTCAGTCCAAGTCTGAAGGCCTCAGAACCAGGGAAACTGGTGATGTAACTCTCAGGTCAGAGGCCAAAGGCCTGAGAAATTTGAGGGCTGCTTGTATAAGTCCTGGAGTCCAGAGGCCAGGGAGACTGGAGTTATTCTAGAATAAGAGAGGATGAGAGTGTCTCAGCTGTAGCTGATAGATAAACATATTTGCTTTTTCTCTGTTTTCGTTTTCTCCAAACCCCCAGCATCGGATGGTGCCCACCTACATTGAGGCTGGATATTTCCCACCTAGTCCAGTCAGACTCATTTGCTAATTTCTTCTGTAAACACCCGCACAAACATACCAAAAAATAATGCTTTACCAGGTTACTAGGCATTCCTTAATCCAGTAAACTTGACACCTAAAGTTAACTAGGTGTGAAGCTAAAATTTATTAGGTGTTGTTGCAAGTCTCCCCCTTGTCAACTTGGCACCAATACACATTTCCTTAAACCATACTAAATCTCCAAATAAGACAACACAGTGTAAATAGTTCTGCCTATCATGATGCAGATATCCTGCATGCAACCAAAAATGCATTAATCCCTTCTCCAGAAGAGAAGATAAAGTTTATTCTTCTCCTGATATCCCGTGACTTAATGCTATAATGTAAAATTAACAATACTTAAGTGGTTACGTAAATTCAGTAAGTCTGATGTTACATGATGAAGTAATAAGAACGGAACGGAAACAAAGTCATTTGCTTAATATATGTATATATTAAGATATATACACACAGACATAGTCATGACAAAATAAGGAGGAAATACTTATAACAATTACAGTCCTCGTTTCTGTAACTGGTCACGTGGTCATAGTTGGTATTGATAACTACCTTCTACTACCCATTCGGTGTTCCCTTTGCCTTCAGCAGGCACCTCAACTGGTTGTTGTTCTTTATGTGGAAGGGTGACCCAAACCTTTATTCCTTAAGAGTCTGGACCATTGGTAGTCTTGCCTGGATTGGTTGTTATAATTTTCTATTAACATAATCATGGGGCATGGTAGTACAAAGAGACTCCCTAAGGAGTCATTATATTCCAGACATGCACTTTCTTACCTCCACTGTGGAGCAGTAGTCCCACAATTCTAGCCAACACTGTAACTCCCTTCCTAGCCTGTTGCCATAAGGAGTAGTAGGCCAACAGATGTCTCTTAAAATAAGACTGGTTACCCGCAGGTGGTGGTAGGGGCTTTCTCCAAAATTGCAAGGGCCTCTGCTGCGATTCACCCATAGGGCCCCATCAAAGACTTCACACATCTCTGTCTGCCAGTGACACCTCAAGCACCATTGGATCTTCTGGGTCATATGGGCCCAAGTGGCAGAGCAGCTTACACAGCAGTCTGGACCTGTTGCAGAGCCTTTTCCTGTTCTGGGCTCCCCTCAAAATTAGCAGCTTTTCAGGTCACTTGGTAAATGGACTGGAGTAACTCACCCAAATAATGAATGTGTTACCTCACCTCCAAAATTCAATTAGGCCCACTAGCCATTGCACCTTTTTCTTGGTTGTAGGAGGGGCCAGGTGCAACAACTTATCCTTCATTTAGAAGAGATATCTCGACAGGCCCCACACCACTGGACCCCTAGAAATTTCACTGAGGTAAAAGGCCCCTGAATTTTAGCTTGATTTATTTCCCATCCTCTGACACACAAATGTCTCACCAGTAAGCCCAGAGCAGTTGCTACTTCACAGTCACCAGGTCCAGTCAGCATAATGTCATCAATGCAATGGATCAGTGTGATATCTTATGGAAGAGAAAGGCCATGAAGACCCCTGCAAACTAAATTGTGACATGGGGCTGGAGAGTTTATCTGACTTGAGGAAGGACAGTGAGGGTGTATTGCTGACCTGGCCAGCTGAAGGCAAACTGCTTCAGATGGGCCTTCTGCACAGGGATGGAGAAAAACGCGTGTGCCAGATGAATAGTTACATACCAGATACTAGCATATGTGTTAATTTGCTCAAGCAATGAAACCACATCTGGTACAGCAACTGCAATTGGAGTCACCACTTGGTTAAGTTTCTATGAATCCACTGCCATTCTCCAGGAATCATCTGTCTTTTGCACAGGCCAGGAGAGTTGGACAAGGATGCGGTGGGAATCACCACTGTTGCATCCTTCAGGTCTTCGATGATGGCACTAATCTCTGTAATTCCTCCAAAAAGGCAGTATGGTATGTTTTTCGTTTTAGTATTTTCCTAGGTAGAGATGGCTATAACACCTTCCGTTTGTCCTTTCCCATCACAATTTCCCTCACTTTACAGGTCAGGGAACCAATGTGAGGACTGCTAGCTGCTAAGCATGTCTATTCCAACTATGCATCTGAACCTGGGAAATGGCCAGAGGACGGGTTCCAGGACCCACCAGGCCCACTGTGAGTTGGACTTGAGCTAAAGCTCCTGGTACCAAGATATGGAAAAACCTCTTTGACTGTCTTATTTCACTGAAAAACAGTATGAAGTGTACTAAAAACATTTAAAAATAGAACTGCCATGTAATTCAACAATCCCACTTCTGGGTATATATCCAGGATCTCGCAGAGATATCTGCATCTCATGTTCATTGCAGCACTATTCACAGAAGCAAAGTTATGGAAAGAATCTAAGTGCCCAATGACAGACGAATGGATAAAGAAAATGTGATGCACATACGCACACAATGGAATATTATTCAGCCACTTTAAAAGAGAAAGTCCTGCCTATCAACAACATAGATGAACCTAAAGGGCATTATACTCAGTGAAATGGGACAGACAGAGAAAGACAAATACTGTATGGTATCATTTATGTATGGAACCTAAAAAGAAGAAAAATTTCCAACTCATAGAAGCAGAGAGTAGAGCAACCTGGTGGTTGCCAGGAATAGGTATAGGGAAGGACATGGAAAGATCTTGATCAAAGTGTACAAGCTTTCAGTTATCAGATGAATGAATTCCAAAGATCTAATGTACAGCACGGTGAACACAGGTAATAATACTATATTAAATACTTAAAACTTGCTGAGAGAGTAGATCTGAAGTGTTCTCACCAAAAAAGGGAGGGGGTAACTATGGAAAGTGATGGATAAGGGCTATGGTTTGGATGTTTGTCCCCTCCAAATCTCATGTTGAAATGCAGTCCCCAGTGTTGAAGGTAAGGACTAGTAGGAGGTGTTTGGGTCATGGGGGTGGATCCCTTATTAGTGGCTTGGTGCTGTCCTTGAGGCAATGAGTGAGTTCTCACTCTATTAGTTACCAAGAGATCTGATTGTTTTTTTTTGAGACAGAGTTTTTCTCTTGCCACCCAGGCTGGACTGCAATGGTGCAATCTCAGCTCACTGCAAACTCTGCCTCCCAGGTTCAAGCAATTCTATTGCCTCAGCCTCCCCAGTAGCTAGGATTACAGGCGCCTGCCACTACGCCCAACTAATTTTTGTATTTTTAGTAGAGACGGGGGTTTCACCATATCGGCCAGACTGGTCATGAACTCCTGACCTCAGGTGATCCACCTGCCTTGACCTCCCAAAGTGCTGGGATTACAAGCGTGAGCCACCGCGCCCGGCCTAGATCTGATGGTTTAAAAGAGCCTGGTATCTCTTTCTTGCCATGTGACGTGCCTGCTCCCTCTTTGCCTTTCACCAAGAGTAAAGCCTTCCTGAGGCCTCCCCAGGCACCTAGCAGTTGCTGGTGCCATGTTTGTGCAGGCTGCAGAATGTAAGACATATATCTTTTTTTTTTTTTTTTTTTTTGAGATGGACTTTCACTCCTGTTGCTCAGGCTGGAGTGCAATGGTGCAATCTTGGCTCACTGAAACCTTCACCTGCCAGGTTCAAGCGACTCTCCTGCCTCAGCCTCCTGAGTATGTGGGATTATGGGCATGTGCCACCACACCGGGCTAATTTTGTATTTTTAGTAGAGATGGGGTTTCACCATGGTGGGCAGGCTGGTCTCAAACTCCCGACCTCAGGTGATCTGCCCTCCTTGGCCTCCCAAAGGCTGGGATTATAGGTGTGAGTCACAGCACCTGGCCCAAATAACCTCTTTTCTGTATAAATTACCCATGCTGTTATTCCTTTACAGCAATGCAAAATAGACTAATGCAGCATGCTAATTAACTTTATTGTGGTAATAATTTATTAATTAGTTAATTAATTTATGATTTATTTATTTTGAGACAGAGTCTGATTTTGCTACCTACGCCGGAGTGCAGTGGCGCAATCTCGGCTAACTGTAACCTTCGCCTCCTGGGTGCAAACTCAGCCTCCTGAGTAGCAGCTGGGATTAAAGGCATGTGCCACCACACCTGGGTAATTTCTTGTGTTTTTTTTTTTTTTTTTTTGGAGAGATGGGGTTTCACCATGTTGCCCAAGCTGATCTCAAACTCCTGGCCTCAAGTGATCCACCCACCTTGGCCTCCCAAAGTGCTGGGATTACAGGGGTGAGCCACCATGCCCGGCCGGGGTAATAATTTTAAAGTGTTAACATATATCAAATAATCAATTGTACACCTTAAATATATACAATTTTCTGTCAGTTATGCCTCAATAAAGCTGAAGAAAATAAAATTTTTTCTGGGTATATTTTCTGAAAACTGAAGTGATTTAAGTTACATAAACAGAAAATAGTATTAAACAGAAAATACTCAGACCCAAATTTTAAGTTTTTATTTTACTATAAATGATAGTCTTTAGTTTTTCATTTTGTTTTTACATAATCACATATTTCTATCAAAGTAGAGGGAAATCCGGCCGGGCTCAGTGGCTCACATGTGTAATCCCAGCATTTTGGGAGACTGAGGCAGGCAGATCGCTTGAGCTGGGGAGTTTAAGACAAGCCTGGGCAACAGGGTGAAACCACGTCTTTTCTAAAAATACAAAAATTTAGCTGGCCATGGTGGTGGGTGCCTATAATCCCAGCTACTTGGGAGGCTGAGGCAGGAGAATCCCTTGAACCTGGGAGGTGGAGGTTGCAGTGAGCCGAGATCACACCACTGCACTCCAGCCTGGGTGACAGCGAGAGCTTGTCTCAAAAAAAAAAAAAAAAAAAAAGTAGGGGGAAATCAAATATACTCAAAACCTCCTCTTATAGCAGAGTTCATGAGAGAAAAAAAAGAAAAAGAAAAAATTTTTAAAATTATTCTAGCAATTGTCAAATAGCTCATTTCAGACCAATTATATTGCTAAAGAGAACTAGAAAAGTCGGTCAAAAGAGAAAGCATATATGTTTTTGAAGGAATTGAGGAGCTACTAAGGCAGCCAAGACATGATGAGGCTTTATATCATTTGTAATCCCAGGTACTTGGGAGGCTGAGGCAGGAGAATCCCTTGAACCTGGGAGGTGGCGGTTCATGAGAAAAAAAAAAGAAAAAGAAAAACTTTTGAAATTATTCTGTACGGACAGAAGGGAAGCCCTGAGAAGCCAGCCTGGCCTTTGGAGTGACTTCTCCCCTGTGAGTTTTTGCCACTTGGATGGCAGGAGCTGAGAGGCAGAAAATCTGCACAGTGGACACAGAAACTGGAGTTCAGGGACCAGATAAAGGGCTCAGGTATGTAGCTGAGAACCTTGCAGGTTTACACCCTAGAAACAGGACTGAACTTGAAATCCAATCAAGACCAAATTGGATTCAGCTCAATTAGTGATTGGATTAAGGTAGGCTACCTCTTCCTACTTAGATAGTTAATTAAATGTAAATGGACTAAGTATTCTCCTCACAAGAAAAAGAAACATTCAACTACATGCATATGATATAATTAAAAAAATATGTTTGTGGTCTCTGCCCCAGTTTCCTGACACGCAACTTCTAAAGCCCTCGGAAGCTCCAATGCAATTTTGTATGCTAATGACATGACTGGTGGCTTGGGGCTCCTGGACAGCCTCAGGACGGGGGCTGATTGCCAAAGGAACCAACCTTGTGATTAGAGATTTGAAATTTTTCAGCCCACTCCCCAATCTCCAGGGAGTAGAGTTAATTATCAACAACCAATAATTTAATCAACCCAGCCAATATAATGAAGCCTTCATAAAAATCCTAAATGTTGGGGCTTGGAGACCTTCTGTTGGATCTCCTGAGTCACTGACTTGCAGACTTTCCTTGGGAGAAGTATGCATCCCTGATCATCAGCATTGGGTTTGGCCACGAGACTTGGTTCGCCCAATGGCTAGTAAGCAGATGTTATAGTCACTACTTCTGAAGAGAAGCTTTAAGAGCCAACACCATTGCTTCTTTCTCTCTGCCAGACAATGACAGTGCGCTCATTCAGCCTAGGTACTGGAATACCTCATACTGGGGTAAAGAAGACATATGTGTTACACAGGAACGGAGCTTCAGCTCACACATAGCAGGTAAGAGAAATAAAACCTGTGTAACATAAGCTGCTTACACTCAGGACCCTTTGTGATTGCAGCAAAGCTGACTGGTAGAACTTGCATGCAGTTGTATGTAAACATATGGCATTGCCTTTGGGTCCATGCAGCAGGTGGCTAAGAAACTTACTGGATGATATCAAGTTGACAACCCATGTCATGTAGTGAGAAAACTTTTTGTAAAACTGTATCCTGCAATATTATAGAAGGCAGGTACCTAAAAAGTTAGCTTTAAGTAAAGAGGCTGAAAATACATGATTACTGGTGTTGTTTATTTATTTATTTTTTATTTTTTTGATACAGAGTCTGGCTCTGTTGCCCAGGCTAGAGTGCAGTGGCCCAATCTAGACTCACTGCAACCTCCACCTCCTGGGTTCAGGTTCAAGTGATTCTCCTGCCTCAGCCTCCCAAGTAGCTGGAACTACATGTGTGTACCACCATGCCCAGCTAATTTTTTGTATTTTTAATAAAGACAGGGTTTCACCATGTTGGCCAGGAGTTCAGACTAGTCTTGAACTTCTGACCTCAGGCGATCCCCCTGCCTCCGCCTCCCAAAGTGCTGGGATTACAGGCGTGAACCACCAAGCCTGGCCTTGTGTGGTTTATTTATTAATTAGTTCTGCATTTGACAAGGAACTCTGAAGAAAAGATGGATCCAAAACTATTTAGCAAGCAGGGCTTAAAAAGAAAGGAGAAGACCCAAATAATCAAGGACTCGCAAGTGTGAAAGATTCAAACGCTCATCATTATACAATATGTCTCTCAACTATATAAGAGGAAGCTGAAAATCTTTGTGCAAAAAAGGTTAAACCACATTCTTTCAGATGGACAAAATGATTCATGGGAAAGAAGCTAGGTATGTAATTCCTCAGAAGCCTCATAACCTCAAAGTATTAATACTACCTGACATGGAAAATGATCAATGAATCTTAGCTTTGAAATTTCAGAGGTCTGATGAGCATAACCTAATAAAGATAACAAATGTATCTTTCATCCATTTACCATTCCAAGAGAAGGTCCTGACGACTTCTTTCTCTTCAAACCTTTTACACTTCTTTCCTGGATCTGGACTCACTTGGTAACAGCATTTCCTACTTCAGTGAAAAAAGGAAAAAATGAAAAGAGAACAAAACAATTTCTACAGCTCCTCTCACCACATGGACACAAATACCCACATCCTCATCCTTCCCGTTACCACAGATCTGTGCTCTTCTATACAGTAACCACTAGCTATCAGTTTAAATTAATTACATTTCATAAATTTTAAAATTCATATATTAAGTTGCACTGGCCACATTTCAACTGCTTAATCGCCACAGCTGGCTAGTGGCTGCCATATCAGTGTGCACATACACAAAATATTTTTATCATCACAGAAAATGTGCTGGGACAGAGCTGCTCTTCACGCTCTTATCTAATGCCACCTGTGCAGTCGGCAATCGTTCCCATCCCTCTACCCTACTCAGGTATTCTGATCTAGTGAATTTTACCTCTCTTCTACCTTGCCCAACTTTTTCCTCTCTGTTGATTCATCCCCATTACATGTCCAAATTTTTCCCACTTAAACATTTTCTCCAGACTTCGCTTTACCCTCCAGCTAACACTTCATTTAGTCTACTTTGCAAAAAGAAAAAAAAAGTCTTTAAAGAATTTTCTAGATTTTCTTTCTTATATTTCTGTGCCCTCATCTTCCCTTAGACGAAATCCAATCTGGTGTTAATCCCCCACTCCCTTACCCTTAACTCAATCACAGTATATTATTCACAATGTCAAGGGTAAAATTTAAAAAATAATTATTGCTGGGTGTGGTGGCTCACGCCTGTAATCCTAGCACTTTGGGAGGCCGAGGTGGGTGGATCACCTGAGGTCAGGAGTTCAAGACCAGCCTGGCCATCATGGTGAAACCCCGTCTTTAAAAAAAAAATTATTATTATTGACATATAAAACAGGAAAACGTGACCTACTCTAAAGAAAAAAAGATCAAAGAATTTCAAACTATTCAGATGATGGAGTAGCGGAAAAGGATTTTTAAGTAGGTGTGATAACTAGATTAAGAAAGCAAATAACATGCTTGTAAACAAATGAAAAAGGAGACTATCTCAACAGAGAAATAGAAACCATTTTAAAAATGAAAAAATGTTTGACTTTAAAAATATACTATCTGTCTGGGCTTGGTGGCGCACGTCTGTAATCCCAGCACTTTGGGAGGCTGACGTGGGTGGATTACTTGAGATCGGGAGTTCGAGACCAGCCTGGCCAATATGGTGAAACCTGGTCTCTACTAAAAATACAAAAATTAGCCAGGTGTGGTGGCGCTTGCCTGTAATCCCAGCTACTTGGAAGTCTGAGGCAGGAGAATCTCCTGAACCCGAGAGATTGAAGTTGCAGTGAGCCGAGATTGCACCATTGCACTCCAGCCTGGGTGACAAAGTGAGACTCCATCTAGACTCCATCTGAAAAAACAAAGCACTATCTAAAAGCAAAACAGAAAAACTTCACTGGATGGGTTTCAATTCAGATTGGAGATGACATAAGAGAGTTGGTAAATTTGAAGACAGATCCAAGGAAATGCTTCAGTCTGAAGGATAGTGGGAAAGAAAGAAAGAAAGAAAGAAAGGGCTCTGTAGAAAAACATAGAATCTAAAAATCTGTGTACTTGGTGTGTTAAAAGGAAAGAAGAAAAAAAAAACCAATGAAACAGAATAAATTATTTTAAGAAATAATGCATTCATCTTTTTTTTTTTTTTTTGAGATGGAATCTTGCTCTGTCGCCCAGGCTGGATTGCAGTGGCACAATCTCAGCTCACTGCAACCTCTGCCTTCCAGGTTCAAGCAATTCTCTGCCTCAACTTCCCGAGTAGCTGGGATTATAGGAACCTGCCACCACACCCAGCTAAATTTTTATATTTAGTAGAGATGGGGTTTTACCATCTTGGCCAGACTGGTCTTGAACTCCTGATCTCGTGATCCACCCGCCTTGGCCTCCCAAAGTGCTAGGATTACAGGCGTGAGCCACCACACCCAGCCACACTGGTCTTTTTAGAGGTGGAATACTATTCCATTTTATGTGTATTTCACATTTTCTTTATCTGTGGATTTAGGATGCTTACGTTGTTCCGTATCTTGGCTGTCGTGAGTAACGCTGCAATAAACATGAGAGTGCAGATATCTCTTCAAGAGTCTGATATTCATTCTTTTGCATGTTTACCTAGAAGTGGGACTGTTGGATCATATGGTAGTTCTATTTTTAATTTTCTTAGTAAACTCATACTGATTTCCAGTGAAATAAGAGAAAGAGGACAAATACTGCATGATTCCACTTGTATGATATAACCAAAATAGTTAAATTCAGCCAGGCACTGTGGCTCATATCTGTAATTCCCAGCACTTTGAGAGGCCAAAGCAGACGGACCATTTGAGGTCAGGAGTTTGAGACCAGCCTGACCAACAGACTGCACTCCAGCCTAGGCAACATTTTTCCTATCTCAGAAAAAAAAAAAGGCCGGGCGTGGTGGCTCACGCCTGTAATCCTAGCACTTTGAGAGGCTGAGGCGGGCAGATCACGAGGTCAAGAAATCGAGATCACGGTGAAACCCCGTCTCTACTAAAAAATATAAAAATTAGCTGGGCGTGGTGGCGCACACCTATGGTCCCAGCTATTCGGGAGGCTGAAGCAGGAGAATTGCTTGAACCCAGGAAGTGGAGGTTGCAGTGAGCCAAGATCGCGCCACTGCACTCCAGCCTGGAGCCTGGCAACAGAGAGAGACTCTGTCTTAAAAAAAAAAAAAAAAAAAAAAAGTTAAACTCATAGCAACAGAAAGTAGACTGGTTGTTGTTCCGGGCTGGGCGGGGGCGGGGGCGAGTAAATGGAGGTGTTACTGATCAGCAAGTATAAAGCTTCAGCTATGCAAGATGACTGTGTTCTAGAGATCTGCTGCACAACGTTGTGTCTATATTAACAATACTGTGTTGTGCGCTTAAAAATTTGTCAAGAAAATAGATTTCATGTTAAACGTTCTTACTACAATTTTTTTTGGTGGGGGGTTGGGGGAATGGGGTTTTGCTGTTGTCATCCAGGCTGGAGCGCAAATGGCACGATCTCAGCTCACTGCAACCTCTGCCTCCAGGGTTCAAGCGATTCTCCTGCCTCAGCCTCCCAAATAGATGGGATTACAGGTGCCCACTACCATGCCAAGCTAAATTTTGTATTTTTAGTAGAGAGGGGGTTTCACCATGTTGGCCAGGCTAGTCTCAAACTCCTGACCTCAGGTGATCCACCCACCTCAGCCTCCCAAAGTGCTGGGATTACAGGTGTAAGCCACTGTGCCTGGCCTTTTTATTTTTATTTTTTGAGGTGGAGTCTTGCTCTGTCACCTCACCTCCCAGGCTCAAGGGATCCTCCTGCCTCAGCCCTTCGGAATGGCTGGGACCACAGGTGTGTGCCACCGGGCCTGGCTAATTTTTATTTATTTATTTTTTTTTGTAGAGAGTTTTGCCATGTTGCTCAGGCTGGTCTTGAACTTCTGAGCTCAGGAGATCCACCCACCTCGGCCTCCCAAAGTGCTGGGATTACAAACATGAGCTCCGCGCCTGGCCTTCTTACTATAATTTTTTAGAAAAGAAATGAAACAATGCCCCTAGATTTTCCAATGAATGAAAGTCATAAATTTACAGAATCACATTACAGGATCAAAGGGAACCTCACTTAGGCACATAATACTCAAACTACTACAAACCAAAAGTAAAGACAAAATGTTGAAATCAGACAGAGGAAGATGATACATATCATACGAGGAAACAATAAATGAAAATTACCACTGATCACTCTTTATCAGAGGGCAGAAGAATGGGGTAGACAAATTTAGAAAAAAGAGCAAAACTGTCAATCAGCATTCTACATCTAGTAAAATTATTCTTTCAGACTGAGGAGAAAATAAAAATAGTTTCAGGTAAAAGAAGACAAAGAGACTTTCTTGCCAGTAAAACTGCATTGTAATAAAGGCTAAAGGAGATCTTTAAAGGAGAAGTAAAATGAGACTAGATGCAACAAAGCATAACCTGGTAAATCTATGAGTAGATATTTTACAATTAGTTATTCTGTTAGTTTATCCAAAATTTATATAAATAAAAAAGCATGACATTGTATTGTGGGTTATACATGTAACTGTGGTGTTTTTTTTTTGAGATGGAGTCTCGTTCTGTCACCCACGCTGGAGTGCAATGGTGCGATATCAGCTCACTGCAACCTCCGCTTCCCGGGTTCAAACAATTCTCCTGCCTCGGCTTCCTGAGCAGATGGGATTACAGGCACCCACCACCACGTCCAGCTGATTTTTTGTATTTTTAGTAGAGACAGAATTTCACCATGTTGGCCAGGCTGGTGTTGAATTCTTGACCTCAGGTGATCTACCCATCTCGGCCTCCCAAAGTGCTGGGATGACAGGCGTGAGCCACCATGCTTGGCCCACTGTGGCGCTTAAAATAACTATGTTATAAAGGATGGTGGTAAATGGATCTATAGAGCTGTAGGTTGTCTACCTATTACGTAAAGGTGGCATAATGTCAACAATTATACTAAACATTCTAATCAATAGGCACAGATTGCAGTAATGAGTGAAAAAGGAAAGACTCAACCATTAGATGTCTGTAAGAAATCTACTTTAAACAGGCAGGGCACAGTGGCTCACGCCTGTCATCCCAGCACTTTGGGAGGCCAAGGTGGATGGATCACGAGGTCAGGAAATCACGAGGTCAGGAAATCAAGACCAGCCTGGCCAGCATGGTGAAACCCCATCTCTACTAAAAATACAAAAAAATTAGCTGGACATGGTGGCACGTGCCTGTAGTCCCAGCTACTCAGGAGGCTGAGGCAGGAGAATTGCTTGAACCCAGGAGGTGGAGATTACAGTGATCTGAGATCGCACTACTGCACTCCAGCCTGGGCAACAGTGCGAGACTCCATCTCAAAAAAAAAAAAAAAAGAAAAGAAAGAAATCTACTTTAAACATAAATATTTGAAAGTAAACTGAAGGAAATCTATAAACCATATAAATATAAGCATATAGACAGGTGTGGTGACAGCCTGTAACCTCAGCACTTTGGGAGGCTGAGACAGGAGGATCACTTGAGCCCAGGAGTTTAAGACCCGCCTGGGCAACAAAGTAAGACCCCATCTCTACAAAAAATTTTAAAACATTAATTAGGTGTGGTGGTGTGTGCCTGTGGTCCTAGCAACTCAGGGTGCTGAGATAAGAGGATTGCTTGAGCCCAGGAGTTTGAGGTTGTAGTGTGCAATAACCACACCTGTAAATAGCCACGGCACTTCAGCCTCGGCAACATGCTGAAACCCCTTCTCTACAAAAAGTACCAAAATTAGCTGGATGTGGTGGTGGTGCCTGTAATCCCAGCTACTCAGGAGGCTGAAGTGGGAGGATCGCTTGAGCATGGGAGGTCAAAGCTGCAGTGAGCCGAGATGGTGCAATTGCACTCCAGCTGACAGAGTAAGATCCTGTCTCAAAAGACAAAACATAAGCATAATATACCTAATACTAATATCAAATAAAAGTGACTTTAAGGGCCAAACATGGTGGCTCATGCCTGTCATCCCAGCAGTTTGGGAGGCCAAGGTGGTTGGGTTACCTGAGGTTAAGAGTTCAAGACCAGCCTGGCCAAAATGGCGAAACCGTATCTTCACTAAAAATACAAAAATTAGCCAGGTGTGGTGGCACGTGCCTATAATCTCGCTACTCAGGAAGCTGAGGCAGGAGAATAGCTTGAACCCAGGAGGCGAAGGTTGCAGTGAGCAAAAATCATACCATTGTCCTCTAGCCTGGGTACAAAAACTATTTAAAGGTTGAAAATTTACCAGAGGCATACAACAAATTGAGAATCATTTAATCAAGAAAATCTACTGAAGATTGGTCAGAAGATAGGGAATCTAGGAGTTCTCTAATCACTGCTTCCCTTTCCCTCTGGTATGGATGTTCTATCCAGCCAGGCAGGCCAGGTCCACAGGATCGGCAGCTCTCCTGTCTGTCCAGATGGGCCTGCCTATGAGTAACAGAGCATGGAAAATTCAATGACCAAGGATGCTGTCAAAAACAATAGGGATCTTAGTGGCAAACAGTCACATAAAGCCAATATTGAAGCTACCCTGAGGTCAAGATATTGGTTGGAACAAGCATCGAAATGGCAGACCAACCAGGAATTTAACAGGGATAGCAAGTGGACGAGACAGTCAAGGAGGGACATTTCAGATCCAGCTTACCCCTGGGGGTCTGGAAAGATGTGTACACACAAGGTCGTGCTAGCTCAGGACAAGTGAGGGAAGGCCCCAGTGATGGGTAGGTACGGAGTGTTAAAAAAAAAAGCCTCAGCCAAGTTAATTTAAAGAAGTTTAATTGAGCAATGAACGATTTGTGAATCAGGCAGCCCCCAGAATCACAGCAGATTCAGAGAGACTCCAGGGATGCTTCATGGTCAGAACAAATTTATAGACAAAAAAAGGGAAGTGAGGTACAGAAATCAGCAGTGAGGTACAGAAATAGCGGGATTGTTTACAGGTTGGCGTTTGCCTTATCTGAACACTTAGAAATCTATAAGTGTTTGAAGTATGGCCTCTGGGATTGGCCAAGACTCAGCTATTGTTACAGGAGCATGCTCCCAAGTTAGGTTTTCAATCTTGTCTGCCTATTAAGCTAGGTTGCAGTTGGTTCCTAAGGACTCAAACATAGAAGTATGGAGTCCTTCTCAGGCCATATTTAGTTTGCTTGAACAGGAGCCTTTCAAATATAAGAAGAAAAAATCAAGTACAGACAGTGAATACACACATTAAAATATGTTGAACATCCTTGGGCATTTGGAAATGCAAGTTAAAACCACAATGGGATATTACTACACACCTATTGGAATAAACTAAACTCGAAAATAAAACACCAGATGTTGGCTAGGATGAGGAAAAGTTGGATCTCTTGTACATACCTGGTGGGCATAGAAAATGGTGCAGCCACTCTAGGAAAATAGTTTGGCAGTTTCTTATAAAAGGAAACATGTATTTACTATACAACGCAGCAATTTCACTCTTGGGCATTTCTCGCTGAGAGAGGAAAACTTGTGTTCACATAAAACTTGTACACAAATGTTCATAGCAGCTTTCTTCAAAAAAATGAAATAACGCAAAGTCCTTCAACGTGTGTGTGAGTGGTTAAACAAACTCGCATAACCATCGAGGAGAATACTGCTTAGCAATAAAATAGAACAAACTATTGATGTGATCACCAACCTGGGTGAATCTCAAGGCATTGTACTTATACATTATACTTATATGTCATACAGTTAACAGTATTGTACCAATGTCAATTTCCCAAATTTGTTTTGTACTATGGTAATATAAAAATGTCACCACTGAGGGAAGCTGTGTGAAGGACACACAGATATTTATTATTGCAAATTCTTCTCCATCTTCAATTACTTAAAAAGTAAATATTTGAAAATCTCCCCCGAAAGGAAAATCTAAGTTGAATGGCATCACTTGCAAACTCTGCCAAACATTTGAAGAAAAAATATCAATCCCTTTTCAAATCTTTCCAGAAAATAAAGAATAGAACATGTGTCAACTTGTTCTATGAGATCAGTATTACCCTCACTACCCTGATACAAAGCCAGACAAAGAATCACAAGAAAATAATGCTAAAGATTAATATCCCTCATGAATCTACAAAAATTCTCAACAAAATACTATCAACCAGAACCCACCAACGTATAAAGAGGGTCATTCACCATGACCAATTGAAATTTATCCCGGGTATACAAGATTGGCTTAACATTCAAACATCAATTAATGTAATGTATCATATTAATGGAATAAAGAAAATAACCCTATGCTCATCTTAATAAAAGCAGGAAAATAATGAACAAAATCCAACAGCCATTTATAATTAAAAATTCTAAACAAATCAGGAATAGAAGAGAACTTCTTTAACATAAAAGGGGATACATACCAAAAAATTGACAGCTAATATCATAGCGAATGATGAAAGACAATATTTTCCTCCTAAGGAAAAGTATCTGTTCTCACCACTTCTATGCAACATTGTACTGAAGCTTCTAGCCAGTGTAATCAAGTGAGAAAATAAAAAGAGATTTAAAAAGGAAAGGAAGAGGTAAAACGACCTTTATTTACAGACAACATGATCACGTATACAGAAATCCTAAGGAATCCACTCAAAAAACATTAGAACTCTAAATGAGTTTAGCAAATGTTATGAGTTGAAGTGTGTCCCTACCCCCACCCTGCCACTGCCGCTGCCACCCTAGTACCTCAGAATGTGAACTTACTCGGAAATAATGTCATTAATTAAGACAGGATCATACTGGAGTGAGGCAGGCTCTTAATTCAGTATGGCTGGTGTCCTTGTAAGAGGAGAAGACATCGTGGCTCACTGCAGCCTCTGCCTCCCAGGTTCAAACGATTCTCCTGCCTCAGCCTGTAGCTGGGATTACAGGTGCCCACCACCACGCCTGGCTAATTTTTTGTATTTTTAGTAGAGACAGGGTTTAACTATGTTAGCCAGGCTGGTCTCAAACTCCTGGCCTCAGGCAATCCTCCCATCTTGGCCTCCCAAACTGCTGGGATTACAGACATGAGCCATGGTGCCTGGCCTCAACAGATTTCAAAAGACTGAAATCCTACAGAGTATGCCTCTGACTAGACAGTATTCAATTAAAATAAAAAATGAGGTATCTAGAAAAACTCCAAATATTTGAAAGTTAAATGATATACTTCAAAATATTCCATGAGTCAAAGAAGAAATCAGACAGAAAATTAGAAGCATTTTGTAGAACAAAGCTAAGACAGACCCTGGAGGGTAATTTATAGCCATAAATGCTTTGGTTAGAAAAGAACCTCTAAAATTCCTTTCCCTCTTCCCCGTCTTGTTTGTCCATTATTTACATGTTACCTGTCTTTTCATTGTCCCACAGTTCTTAGATAGGTTCTGTCTTTTTCATTCCTGCTTTCTCTTTGCATTTCAGTTTGGGAAGTTTCTGCTGGCATTTCTGCAAGTGCAGAGATTCTTTTCTCAGTCATGTCTACTCTTTTGATAAGCCCATCAAAGCCATTCTCCATTTCCATTATAGTGAAAATTTTTTTTATTTCTAGCGTTTCCTTTTGATTCTTTCTTAGAGTCTCCATCTCCCTGCTTATATTACATACGTGTTCTTGCATCTTGACTACTTTTTCCATTAGAGCCCTTGGCATATTAATTATAGTTTTAAGCTGACAATCTAAGAACTCCAGCATCCCTGCCATATCTGAGTCTGGTCTGATGCTTGCTCTGACTCCTGACACTGTGCTTTTGTCTTTTAGTATGCCTTGTAATGTTTTGTTAACAGCCAGACATTATGTACTGGGTTAAAGGAACTGAGGTAAGTAGGCCTTTGGTGTGAGGTTTTGTGTTTATCTGGGTAGGGCCTCGGTTGCATTTCCTGTGCTGCAGGCATCAAAGGCTAACATTCCCTCTGGTGTCCTTGTTTTGCCTCCCCTGTTGTCTTTGGGTTTCTCTAGAGACCTCTTCCTACATGATGCCTCAGACACGCACTTTCTTCAGTCGTCCTCTTCTGAGCTCTGCTGATGTGAAGGTAAAGTCCTGGAGAAGGGAAAACTTCTAAAGTCTTATGATTAGGTCTTCGCCTTCGAGTGCTCCTGTGGCCGTGGGCTGTGACCTTCATGACACTTCTCTGTTTTGTTCCATTTTTCATTTTACATGAGACAGGAAGGCTAGAGTGAATGAGCACTGGGTAGTTCCTGTCTTATTATAGCTCTAGTTACTGCTGCCACCCTTTCCCCATTCTCCTTGTTTCCTGCAGTTCTAATAACATTCGCATTGAACCTTTTGATTGTGTCTCACATTTATCTTACACTCTCCTCTTCGTTTTAGTTTTTTTCTTTTAGTGTTTCGGTTTGGACACATTCTATCATTTTATTTTCTTATTTATTAGTCCTATATTTTTCAGTTTTCAATCCCCACCGTACCCTGTTCTATTTCCAATAAGTTCTTAATTATACATATTGTATTTTTTAGCTTTAAAAAGTCCATTTGACTCATATATGTGTACCTATGAGTCATATATATGAATTCAAATTCTCTGTTGAAATTCCCTGCCTTTCCATCTATTTTGTCCTTCTTTTCTTCTATTCTTCTAAACATATAATGATTTTAAAGTCTCTTTATGACCTGTGTGTCTGCTCCTAAGTCTGTTTTTATTCTTGTAGTCTTTATTCACACGTTCCATCTGTTTGCATTCTCATAGTATTCACTAGCGCACTGGGCACTGTGCATGAAAAACTGTCATAACTCCAGATGTCTTCATCTTCCACCAGCAAGAGTCTGTCTTTCTTCCAGAAGGTAGACGGGATAAGATGTGATCATCTGAGTTAAACAACAGACTGGGGCTGAGTCAAGTCTTTGTTGCTGTTCTGGTGAGATTCAGTCAGTGCTTTATCCTGTTCTTTAGATTCTGCCCTCCTGAGCCCAGTGCATTTGCAAATTTTTGCTTGGCCTCAGAGAGAATTGTGGCTTAGCTCTTTATCATTCCGCTCATACAGCTTTGGAATTCCACAAATCTCCCTACAGGGGGATCACGTTGCAACTGTGTCACCACAGAACCATCCAAAGCTGGGCCCGCTTGTCTGTCTCCTTACAGTGCCCTTCTTCCCAGGGCAGGCTTAGATTCTCAGCCTGTAGCTGACTCCAGACAACAAATGCTTCCAGTGAAAAAGCATTTTTGTGATCAACAGTGTCAATTCCCCATTCCATCTAGGGTGCTCTACGCTCATGTTTTGTTCTGGGAGGCCCTGTCCTCCGCCAGCCTTTCTTCCTAAGCACCGAAGGACAGTGAGAAATTCCACTCTGCTTTTCTGAGAAGAATGAATTTCTGCTTAGCTCTGAAATGACAAATTTCCTTTCTCCTAGGAAAGGACTAATTTTTCTTTTGCCATAGCAACCGGTTACTATATGAGCCCATGGAAAACCCATTCTAATCTATCAATAAGAGGGTTTCCACTTTTTTGCCTTTTACCAGTCTATACACTTCTGAAATGCAACCAATCCATGATGGACTCACACTACTGAAGGGCAGGGAGTCAGCAACAACCACAGTCTAGGCATCTTGCTAAAATTCTGACAACTCCTAAACATATCCGCCTCTGAAGGTTTGCAAATCCCTAAGCTCCAAATGAGATAGAAAACATCGTTGATGACAACAGATTCATCTTCACTGCCCAGAGATCTCTTAAGCCAGACTCCTCTCCACATTCCCTGTGGGAGAAAATGTGGGAAGAAGCTATGCAGTGATTGCGAATATTTTTATCTAAGACAGACTGAACGCCAATTCAGTGGGTGTCCCAGAGTATAGACGGGGCTATACTTTAGCCCAGCCTAGATCCCCAGCTCTGTGGTACTCAGAGATAGAGATGCTTAATCTGAAGTCTAAGGAATGCAGGTGGGTTGAAATCCATAACCCCCTTGAAACTATCTGCAAATTGTATGTATATATGTGCAGTTTTCTGGCAAAAGGTTTCACAGCTTTTATCACATTTTTAAGAAGTTAGTGCTTCCAACAGCTAAGAATGTCTGCAAATGAATGAAAGAATAAACACGTCTTGCATCTTCTAGGGTGTCATGAACATGGTTACTGAGTGTGGAATGCGTTTACCCCTTCCCTTATCCATTCAATCACACCTAGCGGCTCCTGCTGTGAGTGCACAATGAGAAGAACTTTGGAGTCTGGGTGTGAGTTGGATGCATGCCCTGCCTCGGAGGAGCATCCTGGAATCCAAGACAGAGGCTGAGCAAGGGAGCAACTGGAGCAGTCAGAGGAGGGGGTGGACGATGCCCACATGAAGAGGAGGCAGCATTTGAAATGGGCTTCGTCAGAAGGAAGTTGGGATGCGAGGTAGATATTCCTGGCAGAGTGGGAAGATACAGCATCTGTTCAGGGAAGGGGGGCCGTTCTGTTGGATCAGAGAAGATCTTATGCATCAGAAAAAAGCAGGAGATGGCTATGGGATCAGAAGCACTGGATTTTAGCCCCAAGTCTGCCCTAGCATGTTGGGTGAGCTAGAGCCAGCCCTTCCCACCCTGTGCCGCAGAGCCCTCATTTGTACCTTGGGGATGGTAGAGCACGCCCTCACCAGAGCTCTGTGTTCTGTCCACTCAAGACAGCAGATTGGGGCTGTTGTTATTGCTATTACTGCTGTCATTGCTCTTGTTCCTACTGCTAACCATGATGTCAAGCCTCAGTCAACTCAGCTCAGAAATTCCTGCTATGACCTCTAATATGGTGTTGAAAAAAGAAATTCCCGTGATACCTCCACTTTGACGTCTAGACATCTCAAGTTCAGTCCAGTCCAGAGCAGAACCGAGGGTTTTCTCCAGCAGGCCTGCTTTTCTTGGCCGCAGCCTCTCCTGTCCCAGCTGAAGGCAAATCTGGCTTTTCAGTTGCTCAGGCTGCGAACACTCATGCCCTCTTTTATTCCCACAGGCATCTGGTCCGTGAAACAATGACGACTGGACTTTCCAGATAATTCCCTTCTCACCACGTCAACTGCTCCCAGTCTGGTTTAACCCATGTCGTTTCTCCCTAGGACTCTGTAACAGTCTCCTAATGGGTTTTCCTGCGTCTAGCTTTGTCCCTTAGTCTATTCCATGACATGCTCAGAGCTTTGCAGTATCTCCCCTAAATCAAGCAGAAACTGAAGCCCTAACATGACCTTGCTCCCAGCTGCCTCTGAATTGCTCCTTGACCACTCTCCCCTTTGTCCACTTTAACCCCACGGCCTGCAGCTCCAACGTACCAGGGAAAGTTCCTTGCCAAAGCCTTTGCTCTAAAAATTTCTTCAACCTGGAATGTGCATCCTCTGGACAGCGCCGTGGTTGGCTCCGTGGCTGGCTCCGTGTCTTCAGTCCTTGCTCAGCTCTTGCCTTCCCACAGGCCTTCTCTGACCACCCGTTTCGTGCTGTCACTGAAACTTCCCCTCATATTCTTAGACCCCATTTGTTACTCCTCTTCTTCTCTATCAAGCCCTTGTCACCTTTTAACGTCACGCATTTTGTTCACGATTTCTTTTCACTGTGTTCAGTCTCTCTTGCTAGGGTATCAACTAGAAGAAGAAGAGACATTTGTGTTGTCCACCAGTGAGACCCAAGCACCTGCAGGCTGCGTGGAATAAAGTAGATATTCAGCCAATATTTGTTGGAAGAGTGAATCAGTGAATAAAAAAGAGGAAACTGTTTAACAAGTGAATAAACTAATGGAATTAGAATGTGATAAACCCCTACACTTTATAAAGCTCTCCAGGAACAGCCAAGTGGAGAGCAGAAGTACGTGGGGAGAGGCATTTTCATGTTGGGTGATGCTCTGCATCTTTTTCATATTGCTGTGGCACTCCGTGAGACGAGGGCACAGCTGTAGCTGCAGGAGTTACATTCCCAAAGGCTTGAAGACGGCAGTACTACGTGCATTGGGGGATGAGCAAGGAGGTAAGCGTGGCTGCCCCGCGGCGGAAGGGAGAACACTAAGAAATGAGGCTGTGGGCTGTCAGGGCTCACGTTTTGCAGAGCCACAGTGTTAAGGGTTGAATTGTATCTCCCCAAAATCTGTATGTCAAAGTCTTAACCCTCAGTACCTCAGAATGGGATCTTACTTGGAGATATGATCTGTACAGGGGTAATCAAATTAAAAGGAGGCTATTACAAAACAAACAAACAAAAACAAGGCTATTAGGGTTGACCCCTCATCCACTATGACTGGTGTCCTCATAAAAAGGGAAAATTTGGAGATAGGGAGAAGACCATGTGAAGATGAGGGCAGAGATTGGGTTGATGCCTCTAGAAGCCAAGGAATGCCAAAGCTTGTCAGCAAACCACCAGAAGCCAGGCAGGAGGTGTGGAACAAGTCCCCTCTCTCAGCCTCAGAAGGAACCCGCCCTGCCATCTCCTTGACCTCGGACTTCCAGCCTCCAGAACCATGAGACAATAAATATCTGCTGTTTAAGCCACACGGTTTGTGGAACTTGGTGACAGTGGCTCTTGGAAACGAACACACATGGCAAGAAGTTTTAGGTTTCCTAGGCGAAAAGGAGCCTCTGGAGGGATTGGGGGTGTGATATTTTATTATTATTAATTATTATCTTGTATTGTGGTAAAAGTGCAGAATATAAGCTTTATCATCGTCACCGTTTCTCAGTTTACATAGTCACATTGCTGTACCACCATCAGCACCATCCATCTCCAGAGCTTTTCCATCTTGCAAAACGGCAACCCCATACTTATTAAACAACTCCCTGTTACTCCTACCTCCAGCCCCTGGCAACCACCATTCTACTTTCTGTAGAATGCTCTAAGTTAGAATGCTCTAGGTATCTCATATAAGTGGAATCATACCATATTTGTCTTTTCGTGACTAGTTTATTTCACTTAGCATCATGTACTCAAGGTTCCTCCGTGTTGTAGCATGCATCAGAATTTCCTTCCTTTTGAAGGCTGATTTTTTGAAAGATCACTCTGACTGCAGTATGAGAGCTGGTGGAAGGCGGGTAGAGCAGTTGGGCGGCCTGTCAGAGTAGTCGTCGCTGTATCTCCGTCTTCCCAGAGCCCGTTGAATGTGGCTGTGCAGCTCATCACTGTCCCTGCAGCTCCTTCCACCAGCTTCCTCTCCAGCGATGGGCGATATTCATGCGGGGTGAATTCTAACTCCCTCCTCAGACCAGCACCTGCAAGTTGATCTGGAGTTTCCTAACCTGCGCCTGAGCTGCTGCAGGTCTCTGCGTTGCCGGCATGTGCCAGCTTTCTTTCTGGGGCTTGAATTGCTCACTGCCTTTAGCCTCCTGTGATATATGTGATCACATCCTCACGTGGCAGGTCCTTGTAGCATAAGTGTCACTGCATCTGCAGCTCCTGAGTCCCAGTGGGATCTGGAACATGGCCCTTTGTTCCCTGGGGCCCAGCTTCCCTCATTCATGCAGCGGGCCTGTATCAGCACTGATTCCATGTTAAAGAAGAATTTTTCTTGCTAGAGTGTAATTACTGCTTGGCTGAAGCTAGTAGACTTATGCACTAAAAACAGTCTCAAGAAAACAGAACCTTGAATGTAGATGACAGAGAAAGGCACTAACTAATAATCCCGGAGCAGGCTGCCCGGCAGTTTTCGACCACCAGATAAGAAAGTTCTGGCTGCGCCTGCAAAAGGTCACAAGATGTTCCCCAAGACAGAACTGATTCGCTGCCTGCCTGGGGCTGCGCATGTAGCTGCTGTTGCAAAGGATGCTGTGATCATCATTTGCGCTTCCCCTAACTTCCCTTAAAAACCTGATTTGGAGACACACCTCAGAGAGGGGGTCTTTGAACACACGTCACTGCCTCCTCTTGGATTGCCCACTTAACCAATAAAGCTAACTTTCTTTTACTGAAGTTGTCTCTTTTTTTTTTTTTTTTTTTGAGATATAGTCTCGTTCTGTCCCCAGGCGCCAGGCTGGAGTGCAGTGGCAGGATCTCGGCTCACTGCAATCTCCACCTCCGGGTTCAAGCAATTCTCCTGCCTCAGCCTCCCGAGTAGCTGGGACTACAGGCGTGCGCCACCACACCCAGCTAATTTTTGTATTTTCAGTAGAGACGGGGTTTCACCATGTTGGCCAGGATGGTCTTGATCTCTTGACCTCGTGATCTGCCCACCTCGGCCTCCCAAAGTGCTGGGATTACAGGTGTGAGCCACAGCGCCTGGCCGAAGCTTGTCTCTTGAGTTTTGGCTTTCCAGTGATGCATAGCCCAGACCTGAGTTCAGTTACAGGCCCCTCCTAGCTCGTGTCTTGTAAAGTTTTTGTCTAGTGCTGCCGTATACCAAACCCTCAATAGAAGTAAACAGTGACTATCACTGTTAATATTGTTCCTTCTATATTGTGTCTGGATATCAGAAGGTGAGGCCATGATGTGCGTTCCCACAGCAGAGTCACATGGATGCTGCGTAGGGATGTCCGTCAAGAGGGCACCAGTGAGGGCTTCTCTCTCTCATTCTGCGGGGTCAAGAGTCATCATGGAAGGAGCCCTGGAGGTGCTTGAACTTCCTCATGTTAGTGACCATGGCCATCACTCAGCTGCTATCTAAAATGATCAGTAGGATCAGCCTGAAACCTACAAGGGCTGAGAAGTCATCTTTGAAGTTAGAAAGGAAGAAGAGTTAGCAATGGCGGAGGACCTGGAAGTCAGGACTGGGCAGACTGAATGGGTGTAGGTGCTGGGGAGGAAAATTCCGACTGCCCAGTGACAGCAACAGAGAAAGAGAACATGGGGACTGGGTCTGGGGCCAAAAAGAGGACCCTGAACGGAGCAGCAGATTCAAGTAGCAGCTGTGGGAGGCTTCTAGGCACCAGGGCCCTTCTGGTTCCTGTGCTCAGCAGGTTCACATTCTGCTCCTCAAGAACAGTCAAGACTGCCTGGGATGCCTGGGCCACTCCTAGGAAAGCTGAGCTCCTGGGCCTCTCAGCCCCTTAGCTTAATCCCCGGCATCTGCGTGACCCACTCATCTCCAGCTTCATCCAGTCCTAACCAGTCCCCTCTCTCCCTGTTGACTGGGCACCATCAGCTGAGGTTGACACAAGCAGGCACAGGCTAATGCAGTAAGAGGCCTTAGTAAAGAATGAAGCATTTCACAAGTGTGAGGAATGAGGCTGGGTACAGTGGCTCATGCCTGTAATCCCAGCACTTTGGGAGGTGAGGTGGGTAGATCCCTTGAGCCTAGAAGTTTGAGACCAGTCTGGGCAACATGGGGAGATTCAATTTCTACAAAAATATACAAAAATTAGCTGGTCGCAATGGTGCATGCCTGTAGTCCTAGCTACTATGGAGGCTGAGGTGGGAAGACCACTTCAGCCCAGGAGGTCAAGGCTGTGGTCAGCTGAGATTGCACCATTGCACTCCTGCCTCAGTGACAGAATGAGACTCTGTCTTAAGAAAAAAAAATGTGAGAAATGGTTATTAGGATAATATATGGAGTGTCTAATTTGGTTGTTCAATTCTGTCTACTATCAGTCTGCATCCTAAGACTTCAACCTCATCATGCCCATTTAGATGGCACAGGCAAAGATAATAACACTCATCAAATATCGAGGGATGTATTTTGACACACATGATCCCATTTCATCTTCAGAACAGTGCTACATGTTAACTACTATTATCTCCATTTGGTAAATGAGACAAAATGAGATTCAGAAGTGGCCGGGCACAGTGGCTCATGCCTGTAATCCCAGAACCTTGAGAGGCCGAGGCAGGCAGATCATAAGGTCAAGAGATCAAGACCATGCTGGCCAACCATGGTGAACCCCGTCTCTACTAAATATACAAAAATTGGTTGGGCATGGTGACGCACACCTGTAGTCCCAGCTACTCAAGTGGCTGAGGCAGGAGAATTGCTTGAACCTGGGAGGCAGAGGCTCCAGTGAGCCAAGATCTCACCACTACACTCCAGCCTGGTGTCAGAGCAAGACTCCATGTCAAAAAAAAAAAAAAAAAAATGAAGTTCAGAAGTGTTCTGTGAATGTCCAAGGACATGAACTGAAGCACATCAAAGAACTCATATGTTGGCACCACCATCTGCCCAGCCTCAAAGCATGGCCTGAATCCACACCACTGTTAGGGTGACTAGCCATTCTGGTTTGCCTGGGACAGTTCCATCTTTAGCACTGAAAGACCTGAATCCTGGGAAACCCCTCCGTCCCATGCAAACTGGGATGGTTGGTCACCCTAACAGTGTGCTATTTCCAGGATGATGACAGGATATGAAGGGATGCAGAGCTTCTTGGATCCAAGGTGGCTGAATAGGAACAGCTCTGGAGTGCAGTTTCCAGCAAGAACACGGAAGAGGCGTGATCACCGCATTTCCAAACGAGTTTTTACTGCCCACAGACCAGGAGATTCCCAGGTGGAAAAGCGCCATGAGTCTCCAGCATGGCTGTTTCAGCCGGCGCAGCAGGTATCTGCACAAAAACTCACACAAATCTGGGTGGCCATTTCAACTGGCGCCTGGAATGCCTGGGAGACAGTTGCCCATTCAACTGAGAAAAAGGGGGCTGAAACAGGGATCCAGGTGATCTGGCTCAGTGGGTCCCCCCTCCACAAAGACCAGCAATCTGAAACGCCCTGGACTGAGAGTTTCACAGCAAGCACAGCTGGACCTGGGACGGTCCAGCTCTGTGGGGGAAAGGGCATCCGCCACTACCAAGGCAGTCCACCATTACCAAGGCAGTCAGTCATTACTGACGCAGTCCACCATTACCAAGGCAATCCACCATTACTGAGGTAGTTCTAACTATACCTCTATAAACAAAACCACAAGGAAGTTCACATAGCAGCTGGGCAGAGCCCACAGCAGCTCAGCAACACCTCTGCAGGCAGACTGTGACTAGGCTGCCTCCTTGCTGGGCAGGGAATCTCTGAAAAAAGGCAGCAGCACATCAGGAACTTATAAACAAAGCCCCACCTTCCCAGGACAGAGCACCTGGGAAAAAAAGGTGGTTATGAGTTCCGCTGCAGCAGACTTAAATGTACCTGCCCAGCATCTCTGAACAGAACAATGGAGCTCACAGCTCAGCACTTGAGCTCCTAAAAGGGACAGATTGTCTCCACAAGCAGCTCCCCAACCCCTGTATATCCAAAGAGACACCTCATAAAGGAGAGCTCAGGCTGACATCTGGCAGGTGTCCTTCTGGGACAAAGATAACAGAAGAAGAAACTGGCAGCAACCCTTACTGTTCTGCAGCCACCACAGGTGATCCCAGGCAAGCAGGATCTGGAGTGGACCTCCAGCAGTCCTAAAGCATAGGGGCCTGACTGTTAGAAGGAAAACTAAAAAACAGAAAGAAATAACTTCATCATCAACAAAAAGGACATCCACTTAGAGACCCCATCCAAAAGTCACCAACTACAAAGACCACAGGTAGATAAATCCACAAAGATAGGAAGAAACCAGCACAAAAAGGATGAAAACACCCAAAACCAGAATACTTCTCCTCCTCCAAGGGATCACAACTCCTCACCAGCAAGGGAACAAGGCTGGATGGAGAATGAGTCAGATGAATTGACAGAAACAGGCTTCAGAAAGTGGGCAATAACAAATTCTCTGAGCTAAAAGAACATGTTCTAACCCAATGCAAAGAAACTAAGAACTTTGAAAAAAGGTTTGACAAAATGCTAATGAGAATAAACAGCTTAGAGAGGAATACAAATGAATTTATGGAGCTGAAAAACACAACACAAGAACTTCGCAAAGCATACACAAGTTTCAATAGCAAAATTGACCAAGCAGAAGAAAGGATATCAGAGATTGAAGATCAACTCAATGAAATAAAACGAGAAGGCAAGATTAGAGAAAAAAGGGTAAAAAGAAATGAACAAAGCCTCCAAGAAATATGGGATTATGTGAAAAGACCTAATCTATGTTTGATAGGGGTACCTGAATGTGACAGACAGAATGAATCCAAGCTGGAAAATACTCTTCAGGATATTATCCAGGAGAACGTCCCCAACCTAGCAAGGCAGGCCAATATTCAAGTCCAAGAAATACAGAGAACACCACAAAGATATTCCTCAAGAAGAGCAATCCCAAGGCACATAATCTTCAGATTCACCAGGGATGAAATGAAGGAAAAAATGCTGAGAGCAGCCAGAGAGAAAGGTCAGGTTACCCACAAAGGGAAGCCCATCAGACTCACAGCAGATCTCTCAGCAGAAACCCTACAAGCCAGAAGAGAGTGGGGGCCAATATTCAACATCCTTAAAGAAAAGAACTTTCAACCTAGAATTTAATATTCAGCCAAACTAAGCTTCATAAGCAAAGGAGAACTAAAATCCTTTACGGACAAACAATTGCTCAGAGATTTCATCACCACCAGGCCTGCCTTACAAGAGCTCCTGAACAAAGCACTAAACATAGAAAGGAACAATCAGTACCAGCCACTCCAAAAATGTACCAAATTGTAAAGAGCATTGACACAATGAAGAAACTGCATCAACCAATGCGCAAAACAACCAGCTAGCATCAAAATGGTAGGATCAAATTCACTCATAACAATATTAACCTTAAATGTAAATGTGCTAAATGCCCCAATCAAAAGACACAGACTGGCAAATTGGATAAAAAGTCAAAACCCATCAGTGTGAGATGTGAGCACATCTCACATGCAAGGATACACATAGGCTCCAAACAAAGGGATGGAGGAAGATTTACCAAGCAAATGGAAAGCAAAACAAAAGCAGGAGTTGCAATGCTAGTCTCTAATAAAATAGGCTTTAAACCAACAAAGATCAAAAGAGACAAGGAAGGACATTACATAATGGTAAAAGGATCAATGCAACAAGAAGAGCTAATGATCCTAAATACATACTCAATACAGGAGCACCCAGATACATAAAGTAACGTCTTAACGACCTACAAACAGACTTAGACTCCCACACAATAATAGTGGGAGACTTAACACTCCACTGTCAATATTAGACAGATCAATGAGACAGAAAATTAACAAAGATATCCAAGACTGAATGCAGATCTGGACCAAGCAAACCTAATAGACATTTACAGAACTCTCCACCCCAAATCCACAGCATATACATTCTTCTCAGCACCACATCACACCTACTCTAAAATTGAC
>CAUYLG010070742.1:0-50480 GCA_963573385.1 Cacajao melanocephalus
GAACATAGATGCAAAAATCTTCAATAAAATACTGGCAAACCAATTGCAACAGCACATCAAAAACTTATCCATCATGATCAAATAAGCATCATCCCAGGGATGCAAGGCTGGTTCAACATACACAAGTCCATAAATGTAATCCGCCACATAAACAGAACCAAAGACAAAAACCACATGATTATCTCAATAGACACAGAGAAGGCCTTTGACAAAATTCAACAGCCCTTTATGCTACAAACTCTCAATAAACTAGGCATCCATGGAACCTATCACAAAACAATAAAAGCTATTTATGACAAACCCACAGCCAATATCATACTGAATGGGCAAAAACTGGAAGCATTCCTTTGAAATCGGGCACTAGACAAATATGCCCTCTCTCTCCACTCTTATTCAATATAGTATTGGAAGTTTTAGCCAGAGCAATCAGCAAGAAAAAGAAATAAAGGTTATTCAGTTAGGAAAGGCAGACGTCAAATTGTCTCCATTTGCAGATGACATGATTGTATATTTAGAAGACCCCATCGTCTCAGCCCCAAATCTCCTTAAGCTGATAAGCAACTTCAGTAAAGTCTCAGGATACAAAATCAATGTGCAGAAATCACAAGCGTTCCTATACACCAATAACAGACAAACAGAGAGCCAAATGATGAGTGAACTCCCATTCACAATTGCTACAAAGAGAATAAAGTACCTAGGAATACAACTAACAGAGGAGATAAAGGACCTCTTCAAGGAGAACTACAAACCACTGCTCAGGGAAATAAAAGAGGACACAAACAGATGAAAAAACATTCCTTGCTCATGGTTAGGAAGAATCAATATTGTGAAAACGGTCATACTGCCCAAAGTAATTTATAGATTCAATGCTTTCCCCATTAAGCTACCAATGACCTTCTTCACAGAACTGGAAAAAACCACCTTAAACTTCATATAGAACCAAATGAGAACCCACATAGCCATGAAAATTCTAAGCAAAATAAACAAAGCTGGAGGCCTCACGCTACCTGACTTCAAACTATACTATAAGGCTACAGTAATCAAAACAGCATGGTACTGGTACCAAAACAGAGATACAGACCAATGGAACAGAACAGAGGCGTCGGAAGCAATGCCACACATCTACAACCATCTGATCTTTGACAAACCTCACAAAAACAAGCAACAGGGAAAGGATCCTCTGTTTAACAAATGGTGTTGGGAAAACTGGCTAGCCATGTGTGGAAAGTAGAAACTGGACCCCTTCCTGACACCTTACACTAAAATTAACTCCAGATGGATTAAAGACTTAAACATAAGACCAAACACCATACAAACCCTAGGAGAAAACCTAGGAAAAAACATTCAGGACATAGGCATAGGCAAGGACTTCATGACTAAAACACCAAAAGCCAAAATAGACAAATGGGATCTAATTAAACTTCAGGGCTTCTGCACAGCAAAAGAAACAATCATTAGAGTGAACTGGCAACCAACAGAATGGGAAAAAATTTTTGCAATCTACCCATCTGAAAAAGGGCTAATATCCAGAATCTACAAATAACTACAGCGGATTTGCAAGAAACAAACAAACCCATCCAAAAGTGGGAGAAGGATATGAACAGACACTTTTCAAAGACATATATGAGGCCAACAAACCTATGAAAAAATGCTTATCATCACTGGTCATTAGAGAAATGCAAATCAAAACCACATTGAGATACCATCTCAGGCCATTTAGAATGGCGAATATTAAAAAATCTGGAGACAACAGATGCTGGAGAGGATGTGGAGAAATAGGAATACTTTTACCCTGTTGGTGGGAGTGTGAATTAGTTCACCCATTGTGGAAGACTGTGTGGTGATTCCTCAAGTACCTAGAAATAGAAATACCCTTTGACCCAGCAATCCCATTACTGAGTATATATCCAAAGGATTATAAATCATTCTATCATAAAGACACATGCACACATATATTCACTGTGGCACTGTTTACAATAGCAAAGACCTGGAACCAACCCAAATGCCCATCAATGATAGACTGGACAAAGAAAATGTGGCACATATACACCATGGAAAACTATGCAGCCATAAAAATTGATGAGTTTGTGTCCTTTATAGGGACAATTATGAATCTGGAAACCATCATTCTCAGCAAACTGATACAAGAACAGAAAATCAAACACTGCACGTTCTGTTCTCACTTACAGGCGGGTGTTGAACAATGAGAACACATGGACACAGGGAGTGGAGCATCACACACTGGGGTCTGTTGAGGGGAATAGGAGAGGTAGGTAGGGAGGTTGGGGAGGGACAACATGGGGAGAAACATCAGATATAGGTGACAGGGGGGTGGAGGCAGTAAACCATATTGCCATGTATGTAGCTATGCAACAATCCTGCATGTTCTGCACATGTACCCCAGAACCTAAAGTGAAATAAAATATATATATATATATATATATATATATATATATATATATATATATATAAAATCCTGGTTCAGTTGGGTACCCCCCCCAAAAAAAAAGAAACCTGATATTTTAGATAAGACTGCTTTTTGTGCAGTGTTTTCTTCCTTGAAGCTCCAGGACAAATGACCTGAGGGTAGAGGCAGTCGTGTATGTTACTCTTTCCTGTCTATACAGCAGATTCAAGAAACTCCTTACTTTGAAGGAGGAAGAGGGAGACAGAAAGAGAAAACCTTGCTTCATCTATTGTTCCTTTTTCTGACAGTAGAACTTTACTTATTAAAAGAGTCTAATGGGGCCCAGAGAAGTTCTTCCATATCAGGTAGAAAAGTTTCAGACATATTCTAAGTATCTGGCTGATTCCACAAAATGGGGTTGTTTAGATTGACCATGGCACTTCCAACCAGGGTAAACAGGTGTGTCAGGAAATTAAAGAATTCCCTTTCAACTGTCCATTGTCAAACACCATGTCATTGGCAATGGGGATGGATATGGGGCACTCAATATAGGAGGCACTAAAATAAAAAGTCAATTGTTTTCCAATTATTTGGAGCTAAAATAAGAGATCCAGAAATACTATTTAGCCAATGAAAGTATTTTATGTTTTTTTTCAAATAAATGTATGGCATGTTGAAAATAGTCTACGTTATACTATTGGGAGAAATTGGAACAACCTATAATTGCATATAGTATGACTTAAAAAACAGGATATAAAAGGCAGAAAAAAAAAGTTTGACTAGTGCAATTTCCAAAAGATATATAGCAAATGTTAATCATAATTATTCTTTGGAATACTTATGTCAATAGTACTGACTTTCACTACCTTATACTTCTTTTGGGATTTCTATAAATGACATTATGTTGCTGTTCAATAGACAAGCACTGAAAATTAATTACAAAGGAATAAGCCATTTCACTAGGTTTTGCAAATTTAGAACAAATTCATTCATGAATATATATTTTCTGAGTATCTGTTATGCGTCAGGTACTGTGCCAGCCTCTAAGGGTACAATGAAGAAAAAAATAGATATGATCTTAGTACTCAGCCAACTTACCATTTGGGAAGCAAACAAGATACAGATCTTTTCTCAAATACCTCTCAACACTACCCCATTCTCTCCTACTTAAATTATCCTTCACTCTTCCTCCTCCCCTTTCTCTTCCTCCTCTCCTCTTCTTCCTCCCCCTCCCTAGATCACCCATGTCCTCACATCTCTTTCCCTTCTTCCCTTTTCTCGCCCTCTCCTCCCCTTCCCCTTTTCTCTCTCTCCCTCTTTCATCTCCCCCTCCTCCTCTTCTTCTTTCCTCTTTTTCTTCTCTTCTTCCTCTTTTTCTCCTACCCCTCCTCCTTTCCTCTTCTTTTCGGGGTTCTTACCTACCCCCAAAAATGGCACATGGAGAGCTAAGGAAGAATTAGATAGAATGAGTTTTAAAGAAAGTTACAGATAGGCAAGGGCCAGACTTTGCATCCTATGTCCTTTCTATGGCTAAAGAAAGAGTATACAGGCAATGGGAAAGTACTGATAGGTTTAAGTAGATCAATTTATATCTTGCACAAAAAAATGGTGGTTGCAGGAGAATAACAAAATAGAGAAAGATACATTTGGAAGTAAAGAGACAGAAAGGAGGCTATTGCAGTGGTCCAGGCTAGAGTGAATGGTAGTACTCCAGTGACAACGGAGGAAGAGGAAACAGGACAGTTATCAAGAGGATTTGATTGTTTGTGATAAGGCAGGGTTGTTTGTCACAACATTTCTTCTGTGAGATCTTGATCACCACCTGCGGAGTTCTGTCCTGCAGACCCTGGTTCAATGACAGATGAATGAATGCCCTCTCATACCCAGTACGGTGATTTCAAGTGGGCTGGAAATGGTCGTCAACCGCTTTCAGAGGGTGATTGCAGCCAACTGATGACTACTTACTGTACCTGCTCACATTTATTCAGTATAGATTTATTAATAGAGATTCTAAGTCACCATGCTTGTGGATAATTAACATGGTTGAAAGAGTGGTTTTATGAACGATAAAAGGTCTTGGTTCTGGGGCCCAGAGTAATCGCCATTAATGGGTAATTCCCCTTCAACCTCCCTCTGAGAGGACCATCCAGCACAAAGTTTACATGAGTAAACAGAGTAAAGACAAAGGAATGTGGTATAAACAAACTTAACTGGGGAAGCTTTATGGTCCCCTGAATGTTCACCCTTTGACTTAATATTCTAACATAATCAACTGGCTGCCTTCAGCCCATTCCATTAAAACCTTTAATCTTATAACTTTCCCTAATATTTCCCTAATATTTTGCCAGCCACCCCGAGTGAATCTCAACACTTCTGAGCTTAGGCACAGGACCTTCCTGACATGACACTGTCCCTGGGAAAGAAGAAGTGGGACAAATATTCAGCGTTTGTCTATTCCTGATTCCCTCTGTAGTGATGCTATTATTAGCAAATTGAGTTATTGGAATCCTTTTTTAATTTTTTTCTTTTAGATGAGGTCATGCTCCATCACCCAGGCTGGAGTACAGTGGTATGATGATAGCACAGTGCAGCCTCAATCTCCTGGGCTCAAGTGACTCTCCCACCTCAGCCACCCCAGTAGCTTGGACTATAGGCAGGTGCTACCATGACCAACTGATTTTTTAAATTTTGGTAGAGACTGGGTCTTGCTATGTTTCCCAGGCTGGTCTTGAACTCCGGAGCTCAAGCAATTCTCTTGCCTCATCTTCCCAAAGTTCTGGGATTACAGGTGTGAGCCACTCAGCCTGTTTCTATTTTTTTTTCTTTTTCTTTTATTAAATACTGCTTAGTCTAATAATCAACAGCTTGGCTGCTTGTAGACACATGCCATTCCGTTCCCTGTAGTAATATTCCTAAAAATCAAAGAATTGCAAAATTTTATTTTTTGTATTATACTAGGAAATTTAATATTTACTACTGTTTATTATCACCCCTAAGAATTATAGCACTTATTTATTTATTTATTTTGAGATGGAGTCTTGCTGTGTCCCTACACTGGAGTGCAGTGGTGCAATATTGGCTCATTGCAACCTCCACCTCCAGGGTTCAAGCAATTCTCCTGTCTCAGCCTCCCAAGTAACTGGGACTATAGGCATGCACCACCACACCCAGGTAATATTTTTTATTTTTAGTAGAGATGAGGTTTCACCATGTTGGTCAGGTTGGTCTTGATCTCCTGACCTCGTGATCTGCCTGCCTCAGCCTCCCAAAGTGCTGGGATTACAGGCATGAGCCACTGCACCTGGCCAGCACTTAAATTTTTAAAATGAAGGACTTTAAATAATTTGCACCTGTCTATAAAAATACTTGCATTTAGTAATGATTACAATGAGTTTTGGAATGGTAGATTTAATTTGAAAAATGACTATAGATGAGTTATTATTACATAAATCAATCCATTATATTTAATTGCATTTTTTTGAAAGCCATATAATTGACAAGAAATTATTTTCACATGGGTTTCACCCAAAGCTTAATTTTATTTTCTGCGTGGATTATATCTGGTCCTATAGAACACCTAAAATAACATCAAAATCAGAGGTCAGCAACTCATTTTGGCTGAGGTCCACAAATGTGCTATTAAAGTTTTAAAGCAATAAAGAATCCAAGGAATATATTTAGCTTTTCATATTATTAAATGATGCTAGAAACATGCAGCTTTGTCTAGAGCTGCCATTTGTTCTTCTTATTGGTTTCTGTTTTAGTTTTCCCTTTGCTGCCCATCTCCCTATGTTTCGATAATCTCTGCCTGTTTTTTTTCTCACACACTCTGGACTATTTTACACTTGACGCTCAGATTCCTCCCCTCTTCATATCGGCAGAGCAACAAAGGCAAACTTTGGTGACCACTTGATTGTCTAACTGAAATGAGCTGAGTTTTGGAAAAGTGGAAAAGAAATATGCCTTTTGGTCACTGTATTTCAGAATGCGAAAGAATGAAATGGACACATGTCAGCACAAAGATAAAAAGCAGAAAGAAGCCACTTCATGTGTAGAAGCATGTCCTAGAAGACAACTGCTAAAGAGAAGGGAGTAGTAGAAGAAAAAAAAAGAGGAAAAAAATCTTCAAAGCAAATGAGAAGAAACAGACTTCTTCAAAACAAGAGAGGAAATTGGAAAAAGAACATTTGGGGAAGAAAAAAGCATGTGGAATTTCTCTAAACAGAAGGTACAAACCTAACTTTTAGATGTAAGAATATATCAAAGCAATTGATGGGATGGGATGATGATTATCATAGGCATGAGGAACGGCAAGTGCAAAAGACTTAGGGGAGAAAGATCATTCATTGTTTTGGAAGTCTGAAGGCTCCTGTGGTCCAGCACAGAAAAGGAGGAGGCAAGTGGTCCCTGAAGGAATGGAAAGGAGCTGGTATCAGATTGCAGATGGCGGACATAGCTTCTCAAAGTCTTTGTGGTAAAGGACTATTCTCTTTTAAAATTTATGATTCATAGTAGAATGACATAGGGTCTGTTCTCCAAAACCCATGTGCCCACTGAGCCACACACAACCTAACCTATGATGCTGGCAGCACAAAAACTGGTCTATACTTTTGCAACAAAATGAGCTCACTGCTCACATAGATAGATGTCAAACAGTAGTCTCAAATTAGTAGGAACATTCTAAATAATTCTCTTAATTTTTGTACTTATGTCATAGATTGGCACCAGTTCATAAACTACACTTTAAGTTGCATTATTATAAGGAAGTTTGATTTTATCCAAGGTTCAATGAGAAGTCACAGAAGCGTTTTCTAATAGCTGAGAAAGTTTAGCAGATTTGCATTTTGAATCCCACAAAACAGCAGACAAAGGACGTATTGTAGGCAGGCATGGGTAGAAGTAGGCAATGTAGGAGATGATTGTAATAATGAGGTTGAAATTGTAGGTATTGACTGTGAAGAGAGATGGATTCAAGATATATTTTGGTTATAGTACTAACAGGACTTGTTGATAGGTTGAATGGGAAAATTGAAGGTGACGAAAGAATCAATGATGATTCAGATATTTTGTCTCTAGCAACTGGGTGTATATCATATATTGAAATGGGGAATGCGGAATGAATTGCTTGGGATGGACATGGAGTTGGTGTAATCAAGAGTTTGATTTTGGGCTGGGCACAGTAGCTCACACCTATAATCCCAGCACTTTGGGAGGCCAAGGCAGGAAGATCACCTGAGGTCAGCAGTTCAAGACCAGCCTGGCTAATACGGTGAAACCCCGTCTCTATCAAAAAATGCAAAATTAGCTCTGTGTGGTGGCACATGCCTGTAATCCCAGCTACTCGGGAGACTTAGGCAGAAGAATTGCTTGAATCCAAGAGGTGGAGTTGCAGTGAGACAAGATCATGCCATTGCACTCTAGCCTGGGTGACAAGATCAAAACTCTGTCTCAAAAAAAAAAGTATGATTTTGGTGATGCTAGATATAAACAGATTAGGAGCGTCATTTGTTTAAAAGATTGTCTCTCTCTAGTTGGGGGAAGACAAGATACTTATATCCCTGATCCTATAATTCTGAGCAATCATCTCCAAAGTGGTTTTCAGGAACTAATAAAATACTGTGATAGTAATACTACTACTATATAATGGATAGGCATCTGTGCACTGTTAGCAATTACCTGTGGGTTGATAAATTACTAGCCTATAAGCAGAAAGATTCCCAATACATGTGCAGCATCACAAAATGTCCCATTAGCCATTTATGAATCAAGTTTATTTCAGTTTTGGATTAGAAAAAGTGTTTTTGTATTTGGAGTTGCATTGCAAGTATAGGTTTACAATAGGATCTAAATGGTAGACATAAAAAAATGTATTGTAAAATACTATAGCTTATGGGAAAGAGTGCCAGAAAAGAGAAATAGAGACAAGTCAGCAACTTCCTTAGAGTTCCAGAGAATAACCTTTGAATTCCTACTAATTAGCTACAAAGGTCCTGAAAAATTTGACCCCATAACTGCCCTGTTGAACTTTGCTAAGCATGAATAGCAATTTAATTCTCTGGTTGGCTGGTAAGAACATGACAAGCTATCTGAAGAATTTCTCATTTACTGAGAAATTTCCCTGTGGTACACATGACAATGTGAACTCAATACCTCAACAAACTCCCAGTTGTCTTTTTACCAGTATTATGTAAAATATTATACTTGATGTTACCAAAACAAGATTCACTATGTCGTGTCATTTGTTACACTTTGGGGTTAATTCTTACTCTGATAGGGCTTCTCCTTAAGAGTTCGTATATTTCCATTCTGGTACATGTGAAGTTTGTTTTCTAAATCTGTTTCTAGAATTGCCTTTTCTCTCTGACTACAGGTTTAAACATTATTCCTCCAACCTTGAGCTTCGGTAGAAATGAGCATAGAGCACAGTGAATCTAATGTTGAAGATAGTAGAAATAATTTCAAACTGTGATCATTGATTATTTTATTTTTAATGCATATCACTTTATAATGAAAGAAGAAATTTACCTAATTCTCTGTAGTTTCTCTTTACTGAGGAAGTTCGTAGTGCATAAAGCAAAGGTTAGCTGTTTTATTAGGAAAATCATTGAAAATTATAATCTACTTTGCAGGCCTACCAATTTTCTAAGAAAGTTCAGTAGTAGGAACACTTATCCTTAAGGAATACCTTTAGTCATGGTTGAAAAACTTAAATATGACAAATTCTTAACTTTGAAGACAAGGGTTGACAGAGGCCAACTACTTCAACTTCAAAGATGATGACAAAAGCCAGCATTAATTGTTGCTAAATACATTAGACATATCCTTTATTCCTAGGTGAATCATAACTGCATGGTGGGAGCTTTTCAGGGATGCTATTGTGTACACTGTATTGGATTCTTTGCTCTAATTTATCTCAGGAAACACAATTGTAATGACTACATTTTGATCAGGGTTTCAGCTAGTAGCTTCGCTAGCTCCCAGATTCTATTGCTCATGGGTAATCCATTTAAGATAGTATTTTTTACTATCATACATGGAACAAATTCCATCCAAATGTGTATCGTGGACTCTCTTTTCATGCCTTTGAAAAAAACTTTTATACTAAATATAAACATTTCTCTCGAGGTGAGATTAGATTCTGCTGAGCTGGTATCTATAACTATCCAGGGTCTATACAGCTATTATCCCTAATGTACCAGCTGCACCAAGTGGTAATAACTCAGTCAGCTCTGTGCTTTCTAAACCAATCCTCAAACCTACTCCATCAATTTTTGTGTGTGACTAGCGTTAGTTCCTGTTGCTTGCTATTGCTAAAATCACATGCTTTTCACTGCCTCTAGGTTCCAAAGCAGTAGGTACTGTTTGTTAAATCTGCACAGATTTAAAGTATTGGTTATCAATACACCACAGTTGTTATTGCTAAGGAATGATATTTTTTTATTGTCATGCTAGTTCTACAGATCTCAACTGGCAGGTTTTGAAGGAGTTGCCATAGATTTTAGTGCTATAGGGATTTTTCTCTTTCTAATTAACATAACACTATATAATTGATAACACTGCTAGAACTCTACCTAATATTAACACTGTAAAAGTGAGCTTTCCACTATTTAAAAATAGCAATGGTAGATCTTTAGATTGTATGATTAACCCAGTCAGAAAACATTATAGAGATGAGGGTACGTTCCTACCCCTGAAATTTTACCCCTACACATTTTCATTTTTAAAGTAGTAGTAGTCAAGCCCATACACTGGCTAGGCAAATAAATTATTGAGTCTTAAGTATGTTCTGGGGATTAAAAAGAGACAAAAGACAGATGCCTGCATTTTATTAGAGGAAACTGGCATGTTAACAGAAAATTTGCAAATCTGTGTATTAACTATTGGGATAGAGATATGTAAGAGACACTGAGTAATTTTTGTTGTTTTGTTTGTGTTCAACAGATGGAATGATCCATTTTACCTGGTGCAAGTGGAAGGATCAAGGAAAGGTCTATTAGAGAGGGAGGTGTATGACTCATATCTTGCAGAAGTTTTCTAGGTAGAAAAGATGTAGAAAGACTCTTTAGCCAAAGGGAAATTACAGACATACCTTGTTTTATTGCACTTTGCTTTCTTGTGTTTCACAGGAATCATGTCTTTTACAAGTTGCAGGTTTGTGGCACTCCTGAATTGAGCAAGATCATCAGCACCATTTTACTAACAGCATGTGCTTACTTGGTGTCTTTGTGTCATATCTTAGTAATTCTTACAATATTTCAAACTTTTTCTCTATCATTATATCTGCTATCGTTATTTGTGATAAGTGATCTTTGATGTTACTATTATCATTGTTTTGAGGGATCTCGAACTGTGTCCGTATAAGATGGCAAATTTAATCAATAAGTGTTGTGTGTCTTCTGACTGCTCCACCAACCAGCCATTATTCAATCTCCTTCCCTGTCTTCAGGCCTTCCTATTCTCTGAAATACAACAAATTTGAAATTAGGCCTCTAAGTGTTCAAGTGCAAAGAGGAGTCACCATCTCTCACTTTAAATCAACCTTGTCCAACCCATAGCCTGCGGACGGCACGCAGCCCAGGATAGCTTTGATTGTGGCCCAATCAAAAAAAAAGCCCAAATATGTAAACTTTCTTAAAATTATGAGATTTTTTTCAATATTTTAAAGCTCATCAGCTATTGTTAAATGTTACTGTATTTCATATGTGACCCAAGACAATTCTTCTTCTACCAATGTGGTCCAGGGAAGCCAAAAGATTGGACACCCATGCTTTAAATCAAAACCTAGAAATGATTAAGTTTAGTGAGGAAGGCATGTTGAAAGCCAAGACAGGCAGAAAGCTAGGCCTCTTGTGACAAACAGCAAAGTTGTGAATGTAAAGGAAAAGTTCCAGAAGGAAATTAAAATTACGACTCTACTGAATACACTAATGATAAGAAAGTACAACACTTACTGCTTATACAGAAAACATTTTAGTGATTCGGATAGATCAAACAGGCCACAGCATTCCCTTAAGCCAGAGCGTAATTCAGAGCAAGGCCCTAAGTCTTCTATTCTATGAAGGTTGACAGAGGCAAGGAAGCTGCAGAAAAGTGTGAAGCTAGTAGAGGTTGGTTCATGTGGTTTAAGAGAAGAAGCTGTTTCCATGACATAAAAGTGCAAGGTGAAGCAACGAATGCTGATGGAAAACTGCAAGAAGTATCCAGAAGATCCAGGTGAGATCTTGATGAAAGTGGTTACACTAAACAGCAGATTTTCAGTGTAGACCAAACAGCCTTCCATTGGAAGATGTTGCCATTCAAAACTGTTACAGCTAGAGAGGAGAAGTCAGTGCCTGGCTTCAAAGCTTCTAAGGGCAGGCTGACTTTCTTATTAGGGGCCAATGCACCTGGTAACTTTAAGCTGAAGCCAATGTTCATTTACCATTTTCAAAATTCTAGGGCTCTTAAGAATCATACTAAATCTATTTTGCCTGTGTTCTATAAATGGAAGAACAAAGCCTGGATAACACCACATCTGTTTACAGCACGGTTCACTGAATATTTTAAGCCTACTGTCGAGACCCACTGCTCAGAAGAAAGATGCTTTTCAAAATATAACTGCTCACTAACAATGCACCTTGTCATATAAGATTTCTTCTAAAGATGTACAAGGAAATTAATATTGTTTTCATACCTGCTAACATAGTATTTGTTCTGCAGCCCATGGACCAAAGAGTAATTTTACTTTCAAGTCCTATTAGTTAAGAAATACATTTCATTAAGCTATAATTGTCCTAGATAGTGATTCCTCTAGTTGATCTGAGCAAAGTAAATTAAAAATTTCTGGAAAGGATTTAGCATTCCAGATGCAAATAAGAACATTTGTGATTCATGGAAGGATGTCAAAATATTGATGTCAGAGGACTTTGAAAGACATTGATTTCAATCATCATTGGTGATTTTGAGGGGTCCAGGACTTCACTGGAGGAAGTAACTGCTGAAGAAGTGAAAATGATGAGACCTAGAGTTAAAAGTAGGTCTTGAAGATGTGACTGAATTGCTACTCCCCTTGTAAAACTTGAACAGATGAGGAGTTGCTTCTTATGGATGAACAAATAAAATGATTTCTGAGGTGCGATCTATTCATGGTGAAGAAGCTGTCAACATTGTTGAGATGGCAATAAATGATTTAGCATATTATGAAAACTTGATAAAGCAGTAACAAGGTTAAGGTTGGGGACAATTGACTCTAATTTTCAAAGAAGTTCTACTGAGGATAAAATGCGTTCAAATGGCATTGCATGATACAGAGAATCTTTTGTGAAAGGAAGAATCAAGCAATGTGGCGCACTTTATTGTTGTTTTATTTTAAGAAATTACTGCAGGCACCCCAACCTTGAGCAACCACCACCCTGACCGGTTAGCTGCCATCCACATCAAGTCAAGACTCTCCACCAGCAAAAGATTAGGACTCACTCAAGGCTCAGATGATTGTTAGCAATTTTTAGCAATAAAAGTATTTTGAAATAAGGTATGCACATTATTTTTTAAACATAATGCTGCACACTTGGTAGGCTACAATATAGTGTAAACATAGCTTTTACGTGCATTGGGAAACCAAAAAATTTGTGTGACTTGCTTTGTTGTTCTACTGCGGTTGTGGCCTAGAACCAAATCTCCAATATCTCCAAAATATGTCTGTAAATTTAAAAGGGCACAATGTCAGGTGAGAGCATCCCTCTTTTCCCTTCATGTCAGTAAAACTTCTCTTTCAGTGTGATTTTAATCTTTAAGGTAACATACGTCATTTACAACTCAATTTCAGGTACATAGATTAGATAATAAAGGCGAAGGGTACAGTTTTGTGGTTTAAAAAAGATATGATGAGATTGAATTTTATGCCTGGATCATAACTTACTGTGAAGGGAATTTTTATGCCAGAGTAAATAAAGAGTCAATATTTCTGAAGTAAAGATGAATTTTGGGGAGAAGGGGTCATAACTTCTATAAACACATAAAATTTAAAAAATCATAACCTTTTTAGTTCAGAAGAAATATTCGTCACTCAAAGTTTTTCCAGATATTATTATTTATTTATAACCCTTTAACAATGTGAGTAAAAAAATGTCGATTCCCTGGGAAAAATAATTAGATCATATTGATAAGGTGGATACCATATTGATAAGGTGTTTGAGACTTCCCTCTTTATCAGTAAGACAAGAAGAGAAATGATGCAAAATGTTTGTTTGTTTGTTTGTTTGTTTGTTTTGAAACAGAGTCTCGCTTTGTTGCGCCCACTGGAGTGCAGTGGTGCGATCTCGGCTCACTGCAACCACTGCCTCCTGGGTTCAAGGTATTCTTCTGCCTCAGCCTCCCGAGTAGCTGGGACTACAGGCCCTCGCCACCATGCCCGGCTAATTTTTTTTATAGTTTTAGTAGAGATGGAGTTTCACTGTGTTAGCCAGGATGGTCTTGATCTGCTGATCTTGATCCGCCCGTCTGGGCCTCCCCAAGTGTGGGGATTACAGACATGAGCCACCGGGCCCTGATTTTTTTTTTTTTTTTTTTTTGAGGTAGAGCCTCACTCTTGTCACTCAGGTTGGGGTGCAGTGGCATGATCTTGGCTCACTGCAACCTCTGCCTCCTGGGTTCAAGAGATTCTCCTGCCTCAGCCTCCCAAGTGCGTAGTTGGGACTACAGGCGTGTGCACCACCATGCCTGGCTAATTTTTTTTGTATTTTTAGTAGAGACAGGGTTTCACCATGTTATCCCGGATGGTCTTGACCTCCTGACCTCATGATCTGCCCGCCTCTGCCTCCCAAAGTGCTGGGATTACAGGCGTGAGCCACTGTGCCCAGCTGTTTTATTCATTTTAATATGAACTAGGTAACTGAAGTGGTTGGCTCATGGAAGACAATATGACTATATAAAAATAATTATATTATTCAGCCTAATTTCTACACCCATAAGGGAAATGTTGTAGCATTGTTGTAATAATTACAACCTTTTTCTAAAAGGCAAAGTATTGAAATAAAACGTAATATGAATAAATGTCTCCAAAAAGCTAAAAGACTGTGGGCGTGTACCTTAGTGATTGTTCTTGAGATTTATATTTACAAAGTGGCACTTGATAATTGTGATTTGTGTTATCAACAGAGTAGTTTCTAATAGGCTCAAACTCTTGACGAGGTTAATTACACAACAGAAATTGTTCTTTTCCTGTTCACAAGCTTGTATCTTCATTTATGTCCACAAGCCTTTTCTTATTTCTACCATGTTGTTAAAACTGATTTTCTTTAACATTCTCCTATGACACAGATCAACAGGGGAATCAGTTCTATTAAAGGAGATCTTTAGAATGAAATCAACTGTGGAATGTTTTACAAATGTGGTTCAATAAACTCCATATAATTTCAAAAGAAAATGATGCATATAAGAGTATCTTGGGAATTAGCATAAAAAACACTGTTTCACTTAGACTTATGCAAGAAGGACCTTTGGGAGAATAGGACTACTTTCAAATAGCCTGATGGAAAAAGAAATCTCTTACTGGGGTTCTAAAGAACAAAATTTGCATATTAATAGAAGATTAAAGTGCCCATCAAGTATTCTGAAGCAGTTACTTTCTCTTGTCTGTTTTGTTCTTCGCATAAACATCTTTCATAATAAAAAGAAACTTGTGCCTTTACTGTTACTTCAATGAGTCTCCAAGGTTTCTTATTACAATAAGACAGATTTTTAAAATGTCTAATATCCTTGAATAAAACTGTTTGGAGTTTTATTTATTAACACAATAAAGGGGGTGCTTTTAAGAAAAAATGCAACATTTTAGAAGAAAGGACATATCGGAAATAATTTTTTATTGAAGACTCCCTCCACCAAAAAAAGAAATAGAAAGACAATATACACAACTAATAAATAAATAAATATGAACGCTAAAGCTCTTATGATGAATAATATATATTTCAAAAGTAAATTTTTGATATAGTGACAAAAAGAAAAAAAAAGGAGACATTTATAGGTGGCAAAAAAGTCCTGTGTCATTCTAACAGAGTTCCATTGTGGCAAAAATACAATTACATTTCTCATGTTAGTTTCTGATAATGTCATAGTAATATCCTTGCAGTATAAGATAGGTGTTCCTCAAATTAATCCATAAAATTTAAAATTGAGAAATATATTGAAATAGAAAATTGAGAGCACAATTAAGGAAATTTGTAAGGTAAGAGTGTGTGCCTAATTTTAGGCAGGAAACAGAATTTATTTAACAACCAAGGATGTGGGAGTCAGAATGATACTCTGCACACTTCATGGGTTTCCCTCAGTTTCTCCCTCTGTTTCTCCCTTCCCTGCCCATTTCTATTTCTTTGGGTTTTTACAGCTGCCTTGAAGTTCAAAGACCTGAGAGTATTGCCTTTCTACCGCTTTATCTGGAGTTTGAAAAGGAGCAGTCATACTCAGTCATATAAAACATAGATTTTTTTCCATTGATTTTAATATAAACCACTGCTATTTTTCAGATGAATTCTCTAAGCTGGACAATTTACTTTTTAAAGAATAGCATCTGTCTGTCTCTTCAATTAAGAATGTGTGGAATAAAAGTGAATCATATGTGGATTCACTTTTCACACTCTCTCAGGATCTTAAATATGAAATAACCATTTCCATGATGATTAGGCTGGTATTCCCGTTCTATGAATGTATTATATGCAGCCTCAGCTTGAAAATGATACTTTTTACAATGGACTTTTGTGCGCCTATTTGATCTGCCTTTCCTGCTTTCAATTCCTAGGCCTCTCTAACTCCAATGACAAAGAAGACCAGAAAAGTGTGAGGACTACAGCTATGAGGGCTTTGGAAAACTCATCTCACGTGGAAGTGGCCTCCTTTTCTCTCACTTTGAAGTTGCTTGCACAGCTTACTTGTTAGCAGCGCCAGGCATTCTTGGGCCCTGGCCTCAGCAACTTGCTGCCATGGCACACAGTCTGGGGCATTCACTGCGCAGCAGCGCCAAGTCTTGGCTGAATCTCAGTGCTCCCAAATATTCCCTTTTTGTTTATTTGTTCTTTTGCTCTTGCTGATCTAATTTTAATCCTTGGACTTTGCTATCCTACCTTAAATATTTTAACATTTGCTCTGGTTTCATGATGTATTTCTCTCATTCAATGCCTTTTAGACATAAGGTACTTTCAACTATACTGCCTTAAAAAAAGAAAAGAAAAACCAATTAAGGCACTCAGAGAAAGAGGGTTCCTACACAGATATTTCTTCCCAGCTCTTTCTTTCTCACCATGAGTCCTGTGGAGAGATTGATAGAACAGAGGCACTATCAGTATTTTTAAGAGTAATATTCCTGTGACAATTATGTTTCTGGCTTGTAACTCTGAAAGACTTTCCGAAACCATTGTAAAGCCCCCTATTGAGGGATGTGCACCCAGCAATATTAGGCAGAAAGGAAACACAACACCCCAAGGTAAAACCTTAACTCTTTCATAATTGCTCAGTGGCAATTTTTTACTTTAATAATTTATTAACTTATCTTGACAAAATTCCCATTATTTATGAATTAAAAGTGGATGAATCACAAAATGAAACATCAAAAAATAGTAGTAACTATTTTTGAGTGTTTTTTCAAAGAAATATGACTAAAAATCAGATATAATTATTTTGGCAAACATCTCAAATGACTTCCTAAATTTTAATGCCATTGGATTTGGTTTGCATCTTACTTGGATTTGACTCCATTGATAACTGCCATTGGATTGAAGTTCCCCTTCTTTGTCTTTCAATACATCACTTTTTTTCCTGGTGTTTCATCCCTTTCTGATAATTTCTTATTCTTCTTTACTTTTTATCTAATACCACTAAGAGGACAAGACCTACTATTAACACTAGCTACTATTTATTGAGCCTTCCTGCCATAGTGAAGACATGCTAGAACCATACAAGCAGATATTGTTATTATTCCCTAACAAATGAGAAAATGCAGCTTAGACAGTTTGAATAACACACAAAAGGCCACATAGGTGGTGAGTTACAGACTTTCATCCAGGTCTGGCTGAGGCTAACTAAAGTTTATCTTGACCAGTGTGCAGCCTTATCTGCCATGCCAGCTTTAGCCTACCTGGTAACTGTTGGTTGGGATTCTTCAAGGTGCTCTTCTATGCTTTCTTATTTTCTTATATGTCATTATTCCTAGGTAACTGTATGCATGCAGTGATTTTAACCCTACCCAGTATGTTGCTGGCTTCCAAATCTACAGTTACACCTGCTTGATTATATGGCTTTGTGCCAGTTTTCCCACCCATTGGCACATCCACCTGCATGTTTCACAAAACCTTTGGAAAAAAAACCCAGAAGTGTAAAATGTTGTCTTTAAAATCTGTTCCTTTCCCTGAATTCCCAAATTAAAAAAAAAATGATGTTGTTTACCCAGATCAATTTCTTCATTTTTTTCCTTCCGTTTTCTTCAGTCCAATAGATTACCAAATCCAATAAATTCTCCTGAGCATTTCCCCCTATGTTTTACCTAGCTTTCCTCCAACATCTACTCTCTTTTTTCTAGTTCTCTTTATTGGAGGGCTGAACTTATTAATAGTATTATTATCATAATATGAACCAAAGTATGTTCATTGTAAAGCATCTGGAAAATGTGGAATTCAAAGAAAAGAAAACTAAAATTACTTGTTATTTTATTAGAAAAATACTGTGCCTATTTAATATATTTCCTCTAGCATATTTCTGTTGTTACACATTAAAAATGTTAGCTTCATACTCTACATACTACTTTGTAATTTTCCTTTACTTAATGTGTCATTAACAGTTTCCCACATAATGATATTTTTCTACAATATGGTACCTAATGTCTGCTTTGGGTTTCATTATGAGGTCGTTACACAATTTGATCAGTCCCCTATTGTCACATAGATGAAATGTTTATGGATCTTCACATACTTAAATCAGTGTGCACATCTCATTAACTTTTTAGGATACACCCCCAAAGGGATCAGCATGTTTATATTTTGTGTTTTAAAAATAAAATATTTTCTTAGAGTAAAAGTAATAAACATTATTTTAGATAAATCAGAAAATATGTATTAGTGAAAAAAGAATATAACTCTTATTACCATATAACTCAAGAAAAAATTTGTATTACAACCTAGTACATATAATTTTGTGACTTTATAGCTATAACAAATGAAATCATTCTCTATATATTAACATTTTTTTCTCACTTCTCTATATAACTTTTCATTTCAAAAATATCAGTTTGTAGGATGATAATGGCTAAAGTTTACACAATTTTGTGACTGTAGCATATTCTTGAACAAATTTCTTATTGTTAAATGTTTAGAAAGTGTTACTATAATTAACCTTTTAATACCTAGATTTTTGCAGGTAATTTTTTGCTTGTTTTCTTCTTTATTTCTTTGATATGATTTCTGAGAACAGACATCATTGAATCAAAAGGTAAAGGTATTTTTTAAGTCTTTTGATAAATAGTTCCAATTTTAACAATATCAGGGACTTTTTTCTACTCTCTTAAGACATTTTTTAAAATTTATTTTCTTTTAATTCTTTCTCTTTTTTTAATCAACTATATAAAAAAATCTCAGTCTTAAATTTAAATTCATTTTATTAGTAATTTGTCAATATTTTTCATAAGGTAATTGATTGTTAGTAGTTCTGTCTTCTGATGGGTTATATTCATCCTTTAAAAATTATATTTGAAATTGCTCTTTAAATATTAAATAAGTACTATTTTTTAAATATTGCAAATAGTTCATTTTTTTTCCTAGTTTCTCCCTCCCTCCCTCCCTCCCTTTTTTCCTTCCTTCTTTCCCTCCCTTCCTCCTTTCTCTCTCTCTCTCTCTCTCTCTTTTTTTATTTCTTCTTTTTGAGAGTGTCTTGCTCTTTTGCCCAGGCTGGAGTGCAGTGGCACAATCATGGCTCACTGCTGCCTTGAACTCCTGAGCTCAAGCAATCCTCCCTCCTCAGCCACTCAAGTAGTTAGGACTACAGGTATGTGCCACCATGCCAACTTAATTTTTATTTTATTTTTTGTAAAGATGAGGTTTTGCCGTGTTTCCCAGGCTAGTCTCCAACTCTTGGTCTCAAGTGATCCTCCCATCTTAGCCTCCCAAAGTGCTAGGATTATAGGCATGAACCATCATGCTGGGCCCTGTCTCAAGTTTCTCAGTTTTGTTAATGGTATTTGATAATGTAGGTTAGTTAAAAATATTATGTAATTAAAACAGTCTATTTTCAATTTGCCTTTCCTTTATTTTTAATCCATAGAAAACCTCCTCTGAACTGAGATAGATAAATTCTCACATTTTACCTCTCTTTAACTTTTTTAGCTTAAAAGTGTATAAAATCTTAATAAACATATTATAAGGATATAAAGGACTTTGAAGGATCTGATATTTTACCCTACACTATCAAGTTAGCCCAAGCACAGTTTCATGGATGCTAGTAGAAGACACTAGACTTCTGGGTCAGAGATAAACAATATATAGCAACAGCAGTAGCCAGAGTCCCAGAATTATTTTTGTGCTAGTTATTAGATCCTCAGTTCCCACAGGGCAACACAGAGAGAGGGAGCTGGTACCTGTCAATGCGGGTGGTTGCATTACACACTTCTGTAAAAGTTACAATCCATAGAAAAGAATATGAGTATTCTATAATGGGCAATAAGCAATAAGCCTATAAGGAAGACATTGCATTTTCCAAGACTATAAGCAAACCTACCCTTTATAGGGGAAATACTGTCTCTTTATGCCAAGGTTATTTGTTACACAAAATTTTTGTAAAAGATATTGATGGGACATGCTACCCCAAAATATGGCACGTTGGCATCTAACAAAACAGCTGAAACAGGAAGGTCCCTCTGACCTTCTTTTGCCGTTCTTCCCTGAAGCAAGTCAAAAAATATTATCTAATCTTCCCATAATATATTAATAGGTCATAAGACCTCATGTAACAGATACCCTCTCTATACTCAAAGAAAAGGAACATTCTTATCTCTGAAGACACAGAGACATAGAGAAGAATCTGAACAAACTTGTCTTCCTAGGTTTCCCCCAGTTTATTATACCCCCTTTGTCCAATCATACTCCTACCTTACTGTCAACTATCAATCAAACCTAAGCATAAAAATACACAGGTTTCCCTGTTTCTTTGGTCCTTCATTTCTGAAGACTCTCATGACTTGTAAAATTTATATTAAATAAATAGGTTTACTTTTCTCTTATTAGTCTGCCTTTTGCTAGAGGAGCCTCAGGCATGAACCTAGCGATGTGTGAGAAAAGAAATCCCTTCTCCTTTACCATAGTTTGGAACAACGGTTAGCCAGTGCCTTCCTTGTGAGATGAGTTAAAATATGAATTACCAATAGATGATTGTTTTACAACAAAACAAAATGGCTAATAATTAATATACAACACCATATAAGTTTTTAAAAAATCATTCTTCTACCTCTTTTGCCCCCAAGTCCCAATCTTCAAACAAAATTATTTTGGCTTGTTCTTAGCTTTTCTCATAAATATGAAAAGCTTTCATATTTCCAAATAGCATATATTGTGTATTACTTTTAATAGTTAAAATTTTGCAGCAACAAACTGAAAAAATCTCAATGAATTAAAATAAAAAGTCTGGGTATGTTATCTGCAAAAAAAGTTTTTTTTCTAACTTTTTAATTTAATTTTATTTTTTTTGAGACAGAGTCTCGCTCTGTCACCAGGCGCCAGGCTGGAGTGCAGTGGCACAATCTCGGCTCACTGAAACCTCCGCCTCCCCGGTTCAAGCAATTCTCCTGCCTCAGCCTCCCGAGTAGCTGGGACTACAGGCGCACGCCACCACGCCCAGCTAATTTTTGTATTTTTAGTAGAGACAGGGTTTCACCATATCGGCCAGGATGGTCTCGATCTCTTGACCTCGTGATCCTCCCACCTCGGCCTCCCAAAGTGCTGGGATTACAGGCATGAGCCACCGTGCCTGGCCTTTTCTAACATTTTTATACCTTTTATTTCTTCTTGTTTAGTTAGACAGTGTTTTTTAGTACATTACCTATAAGTTTGTCTTTTATCTGAGTGTAGTTTTGGAGTATGTTTATCCATTATTTCTCTAAAATTTAAATATTATTGGGCACCTTGTATTTTATCTGACAACACTATATGGTTGTCCTGTGAGGCTTGGCTGTAGGAGTGGCCACAAAATATTTTATAGTGGTTACTGATAGAGATTCAGGGGTTTCAAAAGTTTTTATTTTAATTTCTTCTGTTGAGATTTCTAGACAATGCAGATGGTTTAAATTAATATCCCACAGCCACATTTGGCCTGTGCTGAATTATGATTGTCGTAGTTCCCCACAAATGGCCTTGCTGGCATCTGGCACCCTGGCCATTTTTCCTAGATTAGTTAACAAGGTGTTATACTGTATATATGGGTCTCACTTCCATCAGCCTTCCTCAGCCTCTTGAGTAGCTGGGATTATAGGTGATCACCAACACACCTGGGTAATTTTTAGATTTTTTAGTAGAGATGGGGTTTCACCATATTGGTCAGGTCGGTCTTGAACTCCTGACCTCAAGCGATCCACCCACCTTGGCCTCCCAAGTATTGGGATTACAGGCATGAACCACTGTGCCAGGCCTACTTTTATTTCATTTAAAGTTTTATTTTTTTATTAAGCATTTCTAAGTATTTAGTAGAAGAAAACCACATCAATGTCAGTCTACCATATGCTCTGTTATTGTTTTTTCTAAAGCTCAGTTTTCTCTTATTATTGGATATAATAATAGTGCTTCCTTTATAAAGTTGTCAAAATTGATCGGTTCATTAATGAAGAAAAATCATATACTGCCTTGAGCATAGAATGTAATTGATAATGAATCAGGTTTCTCTACATTCTCAGGTTTTTCTTCTATTTCAGTGTAGCTTTCTCTTTCAAGACCTTTTGCAATTTTTGCTTCTGCTCCAGCATCAATAGTTTTCTTATATTCTTGCCCCATTTTATTTAGATCTTTCTTTAAAAATTTCTCCCTGCCCTTCAGCCAGTTGTGTTTTTATATTTTTATAGTTCATTTTTATCTTGGAAAGCAAATATGCTCTTGAATTTAAAAGACAGTATAAACAGATGCTATAGGAAATTTGCTTCCTTAGTAAATGTTTTCCCAAAGCAGATTTTCTTTTTTAGTGCTATGCTTTACTCTTTTTTCATTCATTCATTTTTTTTTCATTTATTATAAAAATTTTCACTCAGTTGTGTGTGGGTTTTATTTCTCTTACTGATTCTTGATTTTGGAATAATGTGTCTATCTGGTAAATTCCTCAACCAAAAAATGTCTGTATTCCTTTTGGATCCAGGACCCTGTCCTTCAGGATCTTGTTAGAATGACCTTCTCAGATATTCACAGAACTGCGTGTCAGTTTGATGATCTAGCAACAGCTGGAAAGAGTGTGGATTCTCCCAGGAGAGCAAATTTATCTCTCTGTTCAAGCTTTTTTCCTAAATACTGAAACCCAATGACCAGATTTCGTAGTTTTCTGTTTGGCTTGATCTTCCTCCTAGGCCTTTATCGTTGCAACCCCAAGAAAACCTTCCACTGTGTTTATTTCTGGAATAGGTGTGGTTGTCCCTACCCATCTGTTTGGCTTACCCTAGCTACATTGCTTTGTCCTACAAATAAGGAAACATTTAATGTAAAGTCAGCCATTAGAATTTACTGGACATGCATGATGTACAGATCACACAAGTAAGTACTAGAGGAAGAACTTTTGTGTTTTCTATTTGCTGTCATCTTTAGTTTTGTTAATGCGTTAACAAGACAAGTTGAATTCATATAAAATCTTAACATAAACTATATATTTTTATAGTGTCTGAGACCTGTCTTATCCTATTTGCTTTGACTTTTTAATCTATCTGCTCTGTAAAACTAAAAGTATCAACAAAACAGGGAAGAAGGATTGACTATACCAATCACAATGGTGGGGCTTTCTGTTATCTTAAATCAACTCCCATGTGTGAATTTTTGATGTTTAATTTCCTCAGTAACAGTTTAGATAGAGGAACACTATGGTTTTCTTTGACACCTCCTTATATATTTCCTGATCTTCTGTCACTTTTTCTAGACATATATTAAATTATCTCATTAAAGAAGATTAGTTACATTATTCAAAATTTTAAAATTACATTTCAGTCAAGTCAATGTCTGAATTATATCAATTTTATTTCACCATTTTGATTCATGCCAAATTATATTATTAACTGGAGAGCTATGGTACTAGAAATATAGAAAAATTTCACTTCAGTTAATTTATATTTTCTTCAATGAAATTCCTTTAAAAATATCTTCGTGTCAATGCAGGATATATAAATTTATAGATTTGGAATATACAGAATATGACAAAAAGAAAAATTCCCATACATAATGCTTCAAACCAATAGTCATCATCTTTGCATAGCCATTTCATCAGTTTTCTGTAAACAAGTATATATACATTTATATTTTTGCAAAATATTGGAATACCATATAATGTTTTTATATAAACAACTACTTACATTAATAAGATACCACAAATATTTTTCCATGTCATATAGGTATTCCTTTATGACCTTAATTTAGATGGATGCATTGTATTTTATTTAACCAATTTTATACTGAGGATATTTTAGGTTCTTTCCATATTTTCTTCATTTTAAAGATAACTTCCATGAACATTGTTTTTTAAACAAAGTTGTAATTCTTTCTTTCCAGTAAGTTTCTCAAAGTGGAATTCCTGGATGAAAGGGGATGCACCTTGCATAAGACTTGTGCCATGGCAAGTAACTCCTTCATTTCCCTACTGCAAGGGTGCAGTGCAGCCACCGCTATTCCCCCTAGCAGCCTCCTGCTAATTTTTAAATGTAACTTGTAAGGTTTTTAATATAGAAAATAGTGTTTAGAGCTGTTATTTATTAAAAAGTCACAAGGAATATCTGGGCTATATATAAAGATCTTCCTCTTTTCTAATTAAATTATCAGTCCTACTAAGAATGGGGTAAGAAGAGTGATTACTTCTTATTTTTTCTTTTTCTACTTTCCACATTTCACAGTACTTTCGTTCAGAAGATATACAGAAGCATATGATATTGTCCCTTTCCTTAAAAGCTCATTCAATAGAATAAATGTACACATACAATATGTGAGAAATTTATATCAATATTTGATTAGTGTCTAATTTGTTTTTATATGAATTGTGAATACTAAAAGATTCTTGTGGCCTAGAGCGAATTGACAAAGACAGAAGGGTCATACAATGGGGTTTAATTGGACCTTTAGGGATAAATTGATTTAAATGGACTAGATGGAGGTAAGCCAGAAGCTGAGTTTTGCATGAGCAAAGCTTCTAAAATGGGAAATGGGCAGGGAGTATCTAAGGTATGATAAAGAAAAGAGCTAACAATCTCATATTTTCTGCTATGTTCTGATGTGTACCTGTGGTACTTCACTCAAAACAACTCTACTGGTCTTGTTATTCCCATTTCACTGTATCTCAGGAAGGTTCAAATACTTTCTTGCCCAAGCGTATCTGCATATGACTCACAAAAGGTTATTTACTTAAATATATGGTTTGCATTAACTTCAGTCTGGTTGAACATGAAGTATCAGCTGTGGCCTTAGGAACTTTTTGGGTTCTCTGGAGCAGTTAGTGCTTCTTGTATCATAACTGCTTGATCATTCTAAGTCTGGCATCCAGACCTTGGAATGGTCAAATGTTAGGGACTCAGAAATTGGTGCTGTAGTGCTGAAGTGACACGTCTTTATAGAACTAGTAGGTATCAACAAGGTCCTTTATTTGAGTCAAATTTATAGTTTCAACAAAACTAGAAAGTCATCACTTGATTTAGCCAGTGGCAAAGTAAGCACTAACACAATTATACCTCCCAACATTAGGAAAAAGTGAGGTAGAGGGAGAGTCAGCAGTTGGCTGGACTTCAGGCAACTTCAGGCGAGTCCAGATTAGTTGTCTTCATTGCGGTAAGAGCCAGGACATTTCCTTCCAAACTGCTAAGTGCAGTGTATACTGTCCTAGTCATTAATCATAGCCAAGCCCACGTGTGTATAAACAAGCTATGTTACTAATGATGCCAGAATCACTAAACTATTTTCTAATATAAGCCATGATTCCAATCCAGGTATACTGATGGTAATGCCATGCTTTCTACCCACACTCACTGTGTCCGCCTTCAGGACACCAGCCTGACCTTCACAAGGATTTTGTTTGAATTAAGGGAGATAATGTTGGAAAGTGAAGGTAGGGTGAAATTATAGAGTCCTTAAAATGTTCTATTGGAATTTTATAGACCCGTCTCTTCTTGTTGAGAGGCTTCCAGTTTAATCTTACACTGTGCTATTTTCCAGCTTGCTTGATCATTAGAATCACAGAGGGTGCTTGTTAAATGGATTTCCTGGCTCCACTCTAAAAATTCTGATTCTGAGAGTCTGGGGCTGAACTGGACATTCTGTCTTTAACTTGAGCTTCAAGTAACTTTTTGGAGAGAATGTTTGAGAAGCTCACATTTCCTGCTAGTATGGATATATGCTCTGTCATCAATTCAGATAGGATATCATGTCTTGAGCAGTTCCTGTGAGGAAAGTGCTATGAGAGAAAAAGACGAATATAGTTGGGTTTCTGACTTCAATAAGTTTCTTTTGGTAATCGGAAGATATCTCTAGCCTCTTTCTGAGCTACATGTAATAACCTAGTCATCTTATTAACACAAAATCTCATTATGATTTGATTTTCTAGCTTTACAAAGAAATAAATTTAAAAGTACTGATTACTGTGCACTTGGTTAAAAAAAGATTTAAGGAGTCTCTTCTTGGCTTTGTGTGTTTTCCATATTTAATCTGAATTTTAATGGTTCCGAATATAAAATTATTTATATTAAACACATAATTATGATATTTATACTTCTATGGTAGTTAAGGATTAGAGGCACATAATTCTCTGAAATATGAAAGAGAGGCCAGAAAAAAAAAACCAATTCTGTTGCTTATCTATTTAACTAAGCCATCTGATGCTTAAAACCTCATTTTGGAGATATTTTAGAAAGCAGGGAATATTTTAATTTCAAATTCAAAATCTTGGCATCATAGCTCTTTTTTTCCCTAATTACACAGAAAATATGTGGTCCTCAAACCTCTATATGTTACTGCTAGCCCAGCTCTGTAAATGTGTCATAGTCTTGGGTTTCCACAGAGAGTATTCTTGGGGCCGTTTCCACCAAACTAAAACAGTTCCCAAATGGAATACAAATCACCACTGAGAATGTGTCTACATATGCAAAGTTAATTGAATAATTGTGATATGAATATCCAGGCCCCAAATATTTTTGCTTCAAATGTTCTGATATTTGAGGTGCTAAACATATATTCTAGTAATCAGAAGGGACTCACAAGTCCTCTAATCCACAACTTTTTGAAATCATAAGCTAAAAATATACATTTGCTTTAATAAAAACACAAATTTTAACCAGAATAATCCAGATAATTTTCTTACCCTTTCATTTCATTTTCCTTAAGGTCCTGGCCCCATTTTAACATCTAACATCCACAGCTTCAGTCTGAACTGGTAATACTATTTTTTTCTGTCTTGAGAAACTGTGAAGCTTAGATTGGGCTCGACTGAATAAAATGTGTCATGTGATTCAGATCCCTGGGTGTTAAGCATACTACCTTTGAAACTTGTTATGTTCTCAGCATTCACCTTCATTCTCCTGATTTGAGCACCTTCCAGTTTATTCTTCACTATTGGCTTTTCTGTTCCATTTAGTTTAGTCTAATGTTCTTCTGATTTTTTTTCCTTCTAAAGGATGAGAACTAATGCTCTAATTTAGAGGACTCAAGTGCCATTTTTGCCCATTCTTCATCAGAGATTGCACTATTCAAGGTACTTTGCTTTTTTTTTTTTAGATGAATGCCCTAATTTGTTCCTGTTATACAGTGGAGAAATCTTAGTTCTATATTAAAAAGGTCTCATCACCAGCCTCAGACACCTTGGAATATGGAATATAAAGAAACTACCATTGAATGAATAAAAGAGTCTCTGACTTTAGGAATGAAAGCCCCTAAAATGGAAGGTCAAAATTAGCTTTTTTTTGTTGAATAGATAATCCAGGAGAACCTCCAAAAGTAACCTAAATCATATCTGTGTGTCCAAAGATGGTTGAAATTGAAATGATGATTTACTAAGTTTTTACAAATAATGACATAAAGGAGTATTTGAGAAGCAAAAGATGTTGATAAATAAATGAATAAATGTAGTCAATGTTTAAGTTAACTTTTGTAAACACATAAGCAAAACAGTTCAGAAGTTTACAAGTCATATTTTAAATTATTAAAACTATTTTCTTTGTACTGAACTTTGCATTAGGATGAAACAACTTTTTGTTTAGCATTAGACTATATTTGACTAAAATCAAATTCAAATGTTTTACCTGATACTTTGTTTTATCTGATGCTTTCTTAATTCCCATCCACATGTAATGAAACAAACCTAGGATTTGGGAACTAAGAAAATTTAGATATTTTTTCAGTAATTTCCAGCCTTAAAGGCAGATCACTGAGTGCTGATGAAGGATCATTTACAGTCAAAGCAGGGAAAAACAACAGCGAAATAAAAAATTACTAATTTGTTTGTTTGAAACATGTTTAGAAGATGTGAGCTGTTAAAATCAGGTTTCTAATATTCATCAGAGTTCATTTTAATTGTAGCATATTTGACATAACACGAAACACACAGATCTTAAGTGTACAATATGACAAGTTTTGGCAAATGCAGCCATTTATGTTAGCCACTTCTCTATCAAAGTACAGAATACATTTATAAGCCAAGAAAATTCTTATGTCTCCTACTCAGTCAGCCTCCCTTCCCAACCCAAAGGGGCAATCACTGTTTTGATTTTATCACCGGTTTACTTTGCTGTCCTAACATTTTTATATAAATGGAATTATGTGGTTCCTACTCCTTTGTGTCTGGTTTCATCCATGTTGTTGTGAATATCAGCATGTACATTTTTATTGTTGAGTAATAGTTGTTTGAACATGCCACAATGAGTTTGTGAATAGGCAGTTTACAAAAGGATTTTGGCTTTTATGAATAGAGCTGCTATGATCACTGTTGTATCTGTCTTGGCTGTGGATATTAGCTCTATTTGTTTTGGGTACATAGCTAGGAGTGAAATTGCTGGAACAAAAGGTAGTTATAGTTTTAACTTTATGAGAAATTTCCATATAGTTTTCTAATGTAGTTGTACCACTTTTCATGTTTACCAACAATGCATAAAAGCTCAATTTCCTCTTTATCCTTGCAAATTTAAGGTTTTCAATATTTTGATAGCTATTCTTTTGAGTAAATAGGGACATCTTACTGAATTTAATTTGCATTTCCCTGCTGCCCAATAATGTTCAAGAATTATTAACTGCTTACTGCATATTTGTGAATCTCCCTTTGTAAAGTTTCAGTTTAAGGTCTTTTATCCATTTTTAAATTTGCTTTTTCCATGGTCTTTAATTATTATTAAGATGTAGAGATTATTTACATATTCTAGATAAGGTTTCTTTTACAAATAAATGTTTTACAAATATTTTACCCAATCTGCGACTTGCCATTCATTTTGGTAATGGCTTATTTTAATGAGCAGAAGTTTTAAATTTTGGTGAAACCTATTTCACCAATTATTTACTTTTTGGGATAGTGTGTTTTCAGTGCTTGGTATAAAAACATTGATTGCATATTCAAGATCATAAAATATTTTCCCTTTTTTTCCAGAGGTATTAGAGTTTTAATTTTTATATCTATAATTTATATTAAATCAACTTTTATAAATTGTGTAAGCTGGGGTCATACCACCTTTTCCCAGCACTATTTATTGGAAAGCTTTGTTTTTTTCATTAAATTGCTTTGAAACAGATGTCATAAGTCAAGAGCAAGTGTATTTCTAGAGTTTTTATTTAGTTCCTTTTATCTGTTTGTCTGTGCTTAGGCCAACACCACACTGATTTGGATTTTAGAGCTTTGTTTTAAGAGCGTTAAAATCACATTGTGTAAATCCTCCAATTTGTTCTTCTTTATCAAGATTGATTCTTTTCCCTTTACTTCCTTTTCATTTTCATATATATTTTAGAAAAAGCTTGTCAATTATTTAAAAATGTCTGCTGGGATGCTGATTGTGATGATGACATAACTGAAGATCAGTTGGGGAAAGAATTGCCTTCATAACAATACCTGTCTTTCTGTTTATGGCATATTTCTTTATTTTAGTGTATTCTTTTCAGCATAGTTTTTATAAGCCTAATACAACTTTCACTGAATTTATTGTTAAGGGTATGTGTGTATAGATTTGTTTTTAGTTATTCAAAATGGTATTTTAAACATTGTATTTTCCAGTTTTTACTAATACATAGAATTAGAATTTATTTTTAAAATACTGACATCATATACATGATATATTAAATGTATTAGTCTGAGTGTTTTATTCCTAAAAAATTTTACTTAGAATTTTTTCTGTAAAGCAATCATATTGTCTATGAATAAAGAGAATTTTGCTTCTTCCTTTCTGAACTTTATGCTTTTATTGTTGTGTCTTACTATGTTATACTGTGAGCTTATTCTGGTAAATTATCAAATAGATGAGAAGTTTAGGTGAGCATCTTAGCCTTTTCTCAGTCTTGGGAGGAACATGTTCAATATGTCACCACTAAGTGTGGTGCTAATGGTAGACTTTTCATAGATGTCTTTATTTGACTGAATACGTTTCGTGCTATTCCTGGCTTGTTGAGAGTTTTTAATCATTAATTTTTGCATATTATAAATCATTTTTCTGTAGCAATTGAGATAAACACATATATTTTTTCTTCATTCTGTTAATCTAGATTATAAATTATAATCAACATAATTTATAATATGTATATTGTATTGATTGATTTTTAAAAAATATTTAAAAGTCAACTTTGTACTTCTGGAATCAGCCCCACTTGGGTAGGTGGTGTTATCCTTTTTATATATTGCCACATCTTATTTGCTAATATTTTATTAAGACTTTTTGTGCCTATGTTATTTGTTCTCTATTATGCTTGTTAGGTTTTAGCATCAGGATGATTAGTTGTAAAATACTTTTTCTGCTTCTTTATTGTGAAAAAAGTTAATGGTGTTGGTATTATTTCTTCATCAAGGGTTTGCTAGAATTCACTTGTACCTTAACATTTTCCCTGTAGAAATGCTTTAATTCTAAAAGCATTTTCTACAACAATACAGGAATGTGCAGAGTTTCTATTTCTTCTTTTATTAGTTTTGACAATTATTATTTTGATAATTTGTTTCTTTCAAATAACATGTCTATTTCCTCTAGTTTGTCAAATCTGTTAGAATACATGCGTCCATAATATACTTTCATCTATTTAATATCTGTAAGATTTGTTGTGATGCCCTCTTTACTATTTATATAATTGATAATTTGTGTTTAATTTTTATGTTGATTTAGCTAGGGGTTTGTCAGTTTTGTTGATCACTTCAAGACAACTTATTGTTTTTATATATTTTTCTCTCTGAACTTTGCCCACTATTTTGATATCAGCTATTATCTTTATTATTTACTTCGTTTTCTTCTACTTACTGAATTGAATTTTCTCTTCTTTTCTTTTTTAAAAGATAATTATTCATTTGGAAATGCCTTTTAATTTATCTTGAGAATTTTTTCTTTGATCCATGAATTATTTAGGAGTGTTTTTCTTAATTTGTAAATATATGGGAAATTTTCAGGTGTATTTTTGCTACTAATTTCTATTTTAATCTTACTGGGTCAGAGAATATGCTCTGTGATTTTAATCCTTTAAAAATATTGAGACTTGTTTATGGTCCAACTTATGGTCTATTTATGTTGGTGAATTATTTATGCAGACTTGAAAAGAATAGGTATTATGTATTAATAGACTTTGTCCTCCATAACTATCAGGTCAAATTGATTCATAAGATTTTTTCAAGTATTATATTCTTACTAACTTTTTGTCTAGTTGGTCTATCAATTAATGTGGGCAGAATATTAAAGTCTCTATCTACAATTATGTATTTGTTTTTCTCTTCAGTGTTTTGAGTTTTTTGCTCTATGTATTTTTGCGCTTTTTTAATAGTATTGTTAGAATGCTTTTTCTTTAATGGTGAACATACACTTTTATGATTATGAAAAATCTTTTTTATTTCTTGCTAATATTTTATGTCTTGAAGTATATTTGCCTAATATTAGTGTAACTTCTTCTGCTTTCTTCTGCTTATAGACTATATTTTATATATCTTCCTTTCTTTGATTTTCATTATCTCTGTACTTGTTTATTTAAAGTAATTTACTTATAAACTTAAAAACTGCTGTGACAATTTCTGACGCATAATTGGTTTCATACATTGACTATAATTTTACTGTATATCTACTAAAATTTTAGTACAGTTAGATTTCAGTCTACTATCTTGTATTTATTTTCTCTTTTTCCTATTTGCTCATTGTTACCTTTTTTTTCCCCTTTCCTGGCTTACTGGCTGCTTTTAAGTACTGCATTTTAGTTCTCTGAATTGCCTTTTTAATTTAACTTTTTGAATTTTTATTTTTGCCAGCTCCTTTAAGGGATCCAATATGCACATTTAACTTATCAAATACTACCCTGAATTAATATCACATACTTCCATGTATTAAAAGCTTATTATATTGTAGTTTTATTTACTTGACTCTTGTCCTTTGTACTGTTGTTGGCATATACTTAATTCTATATATTCTATAAATTTCATAACATACAATTTTTATTTTTTCTTTTGAATTATATATTGTTTTGTAAAGAAACAGTGAAATGAGGAAAAACATTTTACATTTGCCACGTTTTAATCATTCTACATTCTTCATCTCATTGTGGCCTTTTTCTTCAAATGGAATAACTTCCCTTAATATTTTTTGTAGTTCAGGTCTGCTCTGCTTGTGACAAATTTTTTCAACTTATGTTTATCTGAAGATGCCTTATGATTTTGTTTTTTAAAGGTATTTTAACTAGATGCAAAATTCTAGGTTGAGAGATTTTTTTTCCCTCCCACCATTTTAAATATTTCTTCCATTGTCTTTCCTTGCATTGTTCTGATAAGAAGTCAAATGTTACTATTGGTCCCCTGTTTATATCGCATTCTTTTTCTCAAGCTGTGTGTTTAACACATCCTTTTAGCATTGGGAAATGCCTTCTTTAGCATCATGAAGTTCCCTTTCCTTAGGCTATGTCTATGGATTTTATAAAATTAATGATTATTTGCCTAGATTTATTTATTTAAAGTCATTCTTAAGGCTTGTTAATTTTTTTTAATTTGTGAGTTCAAGTTTTTTTTTTTAATATTTGGGCAATTTTAGCCATTTAAATTTTTTCAGCATTAATTTCTTTATCCTCTCTGAGATTTCAGTTACTTATATTTTGGACTATTTTATACTGTTTCACAGATCAAATATAGTTATGGATGAATCTGTTATTCCTTGGTGTATGTATTAGTCTGTTCTCATGCTGCTAATAAAAACATACCAGAGACTGGGTAATTTATAAAGCAAAGAGGTTTAATTGACTCACAATTCCACATGACTGGGAGGCCTCACAATCATGGTGGAAGGTGAATGAGAAGCAAAGTCATGTCTTACATGGTAGCAGGCAAGAGAACTTGTGCAGAGGAGCTCCCCTTTATAAAACTATCAGATCTCATGAGACTTACTATTTATGAGATCAGTGAGGGAAAGACCTACCCATAATTCAATTACCTTCCACTGGGTCCCTCCTATGACATGTGAGAATTATGGGAGCTATAATTCAAGATAGATTTGGGTGGGGATACAGCCAAATCACATCAGTGCTTTTGGTTAGTTTTCGCTTTGTGTATTTTGAATCTATATAACACAAGCACACTTTTTAGGATTTTGCTATCATGCTCGCTACATTACTTGATTTTCAAATCACCACTCTAGCTAAAGCTAAAAAATTGATTTAACTGTGAATAGTTTTTTCCTGATTTTTTTTTCTCCTATAGTAAAGCAAAATATGTGACCAGTAATCACAGCTATGTTGATCACTGTCCACTCAGAAACATGAAGTTGTGACTCATTTGATGTTATGTATTACTGTTTGTCACTCAACTCCACCTCTTACTGTGCCCAACTTACTGGTAAAAAACCCTGAAATATTATATTTGCCTAATTCAAGCTTCATGTTCTTAGGTTTTTTTGGTGAGTATATAGTACAGTCCTAAACACTTCCTTTGTGTTACTTTGGGGTGAGTATCAAATTGGCATAGTTCTTCCTAGCTCCCATTCCACATGGTCTCAGTTTTGTCCTTCTCTGTATTGCTAAGTTTCCTCATAAATATGTGCCTGAGGTATGAGAATATTTCTTTTTATTCAGCTTGATACCAAGTATTTTCCCAAGAAATATTTGTTATTGATTGAATTAACAAATTAATTAACTCAGAATTTATCACTTTTCTTTTCTGTGTAAGGAGTTATTGGTGACCAAAAGATGGCTGTGCTTATAAATGACTGACCATTTACCTGGAGCCAATCTTTCTGCCTTGTATTCCATGTAGACTATTTACTGGGAAGCCTGAGAAAAGTAAGTGGTTAGGGAACTCAGAAATATTAACAACCTTAATGAGCCTGCACAAATGTGACTGATCCTTTGGATTAGACAGAAATCAAATGTGAGATGTAGAATTTCAGTGAAAAAGAACAGAAATCCTGCTTGTTCTTGATTACTCTATCTTGGCTTATATAAGTTAATAAATATTTTCCTAGTAATAAACTATCTTCTTGAATTTCATGCTCCAGTTCTCACTGTTCGTTGTCAAGCTTAAAAAAATTATCTGCTATATAAAGACATTTCTGTCCCTCTTCCACCAAGAGAATCCTCTGAGTTCATGGTAATTGATTCTTTCTGGTTAACTTTAACCAAGAAAGCCCCTGATTGGCCAGAAGTAGTTAAAGGTCACAATTTATCTTTATCTGTAACATTCTATCAAGGCTAATTGGGAGTGTATTTCAAGTAAAAGCAAGCATTTCGTGATAAGTTATATGTAACAGTTTGGCCCAATCCACTGGGAAATGGTAGCAGGCATTCAGGATATTTAAAGTACCTCTTTCTTTCTCTAAAGTAGGCTTTAACTCCCAACTCGGCACAGCTTGGGCAGTGTACCTAGTGGTCGTGTGGTGAAATCAAGAGATCTGCTATGTTGCACTGTGAAATGGCTGCAACACATACAAACATTTCAAAAGTCAAATTATTGGGACTATTGATCAAATTCAATAAATAACACAAAATATATGTTTATGTTTAATGAGGATCAGTGAATTATTTTATAGGTCTTAAAATGAGTTACTCATATTTTAGAAAAATACTTAAAGCAAAATGATTATGAATTAAAAAAAGAAACAAAACACTGTTTTTTTCTGCTATTGTGAATGACACCTAGTCTGTTTCCATCTTGAAAATAACTAATTAGAATGTCTTAAATTGGGACAGTTATTTGCAATTATATCCTGCAATCATTAAATAATGCTCTTATTGAATTTTTCTTGCCAACAAGGAAAGAAATTCTTATAACTTATTATATTTCCACATATAATCTTGAACAATGACCAATTAACAAAGAAGTGCTTAAACTAAAAACGCTGTAAGTTGATGCAAACTTAAAAATCTCCCGATATAACATATCTGGAACCACTCTTAGGCACATGATTCATTTAAAATTTTGATTTTATCAAAGTGAAATTTTTTTCTACTTGTACAGAGTTTTAACTTTAGAAATAACATTAAAATTAATTTGGGTAGTATTCTTTTTCCAAAAATATAATTTGTAAAGGGATCATAATATAATAATTGTTCGTCTTATATGCTAACAACATAACAATGTTGAGTAGCTCTATACAACAAATAGAAAACAAATTTAGAATAAATGATACTCTAAGTTTTGATCACATTATGAAGATCATTTAACCAATTTTTTTCTACTATATGACTATGCAGGTTTGCCTAGAAAAATTCAGCAACAGGCACCTTGGAATCTGATGCAATATAAGTAACTTTATTAGCTTTCTCTGTTCATGTTCCCATCTATAAAAACCTGGGCTTGCAATAGTACATAGGTATATAAATAAAATCATTAAAATAGATTTTAGAGACTGTAACTTATTCACTGCACTATCTCATAATGCCTGACATAATAGGTACTGAATAAGTACTTGTGGAATGAATATATAAATTATCTGATTTTCTGTTAATATTCAGAGCTTAATAATTACTTGTTACTTATAAAGTAGCAGTTGGCATTATTATGTTGTAAATGCTATTTTGTTAGGCTTGTTTTATACAGCTTTTCACAGGGAGTAAAAGTTGTTTGAGGATTTGTTCAGTACCCTGCAGACATTTATGGTTCAATTTGTGAGATGAGGCTTTGGAGGACAGAGGAAGAAAGAGATGTGCTTTTCTCCAGCTCTCTGAACAGGACAATTTTGTGACGTGGTTTTATTCCACATGTCTCCCTGCAATGGCATCACATGTAGGAAGCAAAACAGAAAGCTGGGAAAGATGGTCACTGATTTCAGTGACAACCTAGAGTCACAGTTACCTGAACAGGCTCAAACTAAAAAGACGATTGGTAACAGGGAAATGTATAAAATTGTAACTTCTACTGTTATTACAAATGAATGATAAAAACAGCCACCACATTTTTAAATTTAATCTTTTAATTGAAATAAAATTCACATAACAAAATTCACCATCTTAACCATCTAAAAGTATACAATTCATTGATTTTTAGTATATTCAAAATGTTGTACAACTACCACCACTAATTTCAGGCCTTTTCTTTCACCCCAGAAAGAAACCCTGCACCTATTAGCAGTCACTCCTAACTCCACCCTCACCGATCCCCTAGCAATTATACACTCTCAGTCTCTATGAATGTGCTTACTATGAATATTATATTTACATAGAATGATATATACATAAAATCAATTATTACATGGCCTTTTATGCCTGGCTTTTCTCATTTAGCTTTCAAGTTTCATCCATATTGCCATGTATGAGTACTTCATTCCTTTACATGGCTGAATAATATTCCATTTTGTAAGTATATCTTGGTTAAATTTTATGACCTCATCCTTGTTTTTCCCTATCACATTATCAATTACTTTTTAAAATTGAGATCAAATTCATTTAACGTGAAATTGATCTTTTAACCATTTTAAAGTGTTCAATTCTGTGATTTTTTTAGTGTATTTCCAATGCTGTGCAACCATCACCACTGTCTCTATAGATTTTTCTAGTTTGGATATTTCATATAAATAAAATAATACATTATTTAGTCTTTGTGTGTGGCTTCTTTCAGTTAGCATTATATTTGTGACGTTCATCTATGTTGTATGCATTGATGTAGTGATTTTGAAATATGTCCTGAGAATTAGATGATCCTAAGAAAATTTGAACAAACAAGATGGCAGTGTGACTGTAAAACTAATGTGAGACACATGAACAAGGCTAACTCATACTGAGGACAAACAAGAAAATATAATTTCAATATCACAAGAGTAATTGCTGCTAAATTCTGTGTTGGTCAGATAAGACCTTGGGTAAGCTTTGGACACTGGCTAAAAGAAGTTCATTGATAACTGCAGGTTATTTAACATTACAAAACTGATGAGGGATACCATAAAGTAGAAGGAATGAGAGAAATCAGAAATGTGTAGCTTGCAGAAAAATCTAAAGGGACATATGATAGTTGCTTTAAAGTATCTCAAAGATTGACATTTCTGCCGGGGATTAGATTTTCTTTTGGATCTAGAGGAAGAAATTCAGATCACAGGGTGAGAGTCAGGGAAAAAAATTTTTGATTCAATAATAAATACTTGAGATTTAGACATACCTAAAACAGGCGAGTGAGCTGGATGATTTCCCTGGTTCCTTGTAATTCCTTCACACCAGTCCTGTAGTATTCACTTAATCTGTAGCAGCTGACCTCTGGGCAAAGCTGTAGTGATGCTTTATTTGAAAAGAAGAGGGCCGGCTTGTCTAACTCCATACTTGTCTTTAGTATCTTCGATTTCTGTTTGCAACAGAAATTCGTACCTTGGGAAGATGACTCTTGTGCCTTGAGAAGGTCTACTCTTTCCTTGATATACTTAGTTTATTACATCTTGTTTATCACATCTCTGGTCCATATCTGCCCTCGGAACAGCCTCTGCTATCAGTCATTTGTACCGTAGTGTGAAATAGCATCATTTTTCCCCCTTAGGGTTATTTTCATTTTGACTCTTGTGGAATAAAAGGCTTTATTTCTTGGTAAGGGAATTTCAGGCACCATGTAGAGATAACACCTTTATTGGAACCATTTGAATAACCATCTTTCATATGCTTAAGATTAGGGAGCTATCAGTATGTTCCTTTTCTGGTCACCATATAGAATGAAGAAATATTACTTTACATTTCAACTAAATAGTAACAACATAAGAGAGAGGGAGAATATCTAAGTTCTCCATAAAACTGTCATTTCTAGTGTATTATGGAGGAAAGCTTAGCTTTATTTCTGATTAGATGCCAGATTTAAAAAATGTTATTTCAGGAGATTTACCTCTCCATGCCTCCTAGTGAATATATCTACTACAAAATGTTTTTATCCTATTTTGTAGAGTGATAGAGAAAAATATTTACAACATAATATTAGGTGGAAAAGTTAGATAACAATTTGTGAATTATTTTGTCTGTATTTTCAAAGAAATGAAAAAGGGAAACAAAAGCAGTTAGCAGTAGAAAATATTAAGAAGTAGGATAATATTTGATTTTGATTTCATTTTTATCTTATTTCAAAAAATTCTCTATAATGATAATGTATTATTTTAATAGTTAGAAAAAGAATCCTTAAAAAGCACAAGCTATATATTCTCACTCTCGTACTATATTTAGACACTGTATATTCCCTTCCTTTACTACTTTGCCATGAAGATTTTCCATTTTCCCCTTCTCTCCTACCCTTCTATCCTAATTTCTATCTTTGCATTTGTGGAAAGTCTCATGTCCACTTAAGTATTTATGAATGAATTTCATATTTCCCATGTGGACACTCTTCCAGATACACTATGAGGCCCATCACTGGATTACATTGGGTGTGGAAATCCTTTGTCACAAAAATGTCTTCCAATGTTACTGGATAAATTATCTAAGCAATGAACTTACCTCACCTTTCTCTCCATGGGTCATAGAGGTGTGGGCATGGGCAGGGCCATGGACATGGTACGGGGGAGGGTTCTGAGAGCTAATCCGGTGAAGCAGAAGGAGCCCTGTTTGGCTGACATGAAGTCTGCATGGTTTGTCTGGTGATGAGACCAGTGCATGATTATGGGTAAATATTTTTTATATTTGTTTCCTCTGTTTATAATGGAAAGTCTGAATCTTGGGGTCATTTCTGGACTTAATATTTTATGGAAATGTGCTTCAGATATATTTTTTTTGAGTCTATAAATATTTATCTGAGATCTGTCCAGTTAAAGTACTGTAATACCTCTATAGAACTTTGACTTTGAGACTTAACAATCAGTAAAAGATGAGGTGGATATTGACCATAATTATGGAGGCAGATTGCTCTTTAGTTGATCTTTAACTATCTTTAAAATTTCTTTCCTTAGTACTATCTGTTGCATGTGGTTGTGTAAGATGGACCTCATAACATGCATGTGTCATATCTGAAATGAATAGTATTTGTTAAGTCTGAAAGTAAGAGAATATACACGAGGAGGACTGCTTGAGTAACTGCTGTCCTCCTCGGTGCTGACAGTTAAGAGTCTTGGAAGGAATATAGTTGCACTACCTGTGAAATGCTATAGAGAAACCTTTTCCAGGTACCAGAGACAAGAAGCTGTGGCTATGGAGTGATTCTTTATTAAAGTTTGATGAAAGTGAGAATGTTAATTGAAGAAGGTAGTATTCAGTGATTAGGCACCTGCTAGTTTCATTTTGGAGCTTTATTAAGTACTTTAATTAGGGCTATCAGCAATTCTGCCATTGGAATAAAAATGCACATGAAAACGCTTATTTTAATTTGGGGTGTGTTATGTTGACAATCACTACTAATTTAATGTTGTTGGTAAATTTCCCTAAGAATTTAAATTTTAAAAGTTTACTTCTATGATTCAATATTTTTAGGGATTGTTTTTGCACTGTTCTAATTATTTTATATGCATTAATTAATTGAGTTCTCGTAACAACCAGTTAGGTAATATTATTGTCATCACTTAGCAGTAGAGGGACTTGAGGAAGTTTAAAGAAAGTAAAGTGTAACTTACCTAAAGTCTTGCTGAGGAGGACACTGAATTCTTACCCAGAGACTTCTGAGTCCAGAGCCTGAGTAATTACCCACTAACATCTGTCTTTCTCCCTGGCTTTTGTCTATGTGGCATTCTTATGTTAGGTGTTCAATTGCATTGATTATAGCAGAAGCTCATAGTGCAGTATTCTGAGTCCCCACCTGACTTCTGTGCAGCTGTGGCTATAAAGTGCCATTGCTAGCATTACTTGTCAGGCCTGTATCACTGAGTGTCCCTTCTCTGTTTGCCTTCTCCAAGGCAAAAGAAGGCTTCAATCCATAGGTAGGTATACAGGGAAGATGTACAGGGAAGATGATGCAACTGAAGACAACCCTCAGCCAAGGGTGAGGAAGTCAGCAGATGAATTCCTTAGCCTCCTTAGCTTCTGGCAGGGCAATTCTCAAATATGCTAGTCATGGTTTCTGTGGCGGTCCCCAGTGGGATTGAGCCCTATTCATCCACATTGCTAGGCAGCTCATTAATAATACACTTCACTGGCTTTTATCCTTTCTCTGCTGCTCTCTCCCCACTTTCTCACTCTTTCCTTCCTAGGGATTTTCTCAAACAAACGACTTGCATTCATGCTCTTGTCTCTTGCTGTGCTTTCTGAGAAACATAAACTAAGACAGTGTTATTATGTTTTATGGGTGCCTGGTTGTTAACTCATGTAATATATATTCTAAGTTATAATATAATCCCTCTCTATTTCCACATAGTTATGAAGACCTATCAATTTTTTCTTCAAAATGTCAATTTTCTATTCCCACAACCCACCTTGCAGTCCAAGCCTTTATCATATTGTCCCTGAGGTATTTTTTTTAGGCTTCTACTTAGCATACCCTCTTCTGTCATCTAAGACTTCCTGCATACTGATGCCCCATAAATTTTCCTCTAGTGTTGGTTTCATCTGTCACTCCCTTGATCAAAAACCTACAATTACTCTGAACAATTTATCACATCAAGTCTAAATCCCTCTCTCCAAGTTAAGTTGTACTTTCTTTACAAAATTCTCCAACCCTGATAAGCTCTATTGATTTTTCATGCCTCTGAATTCTTATAACACCTATAATTTTGCCACAGAATTTAACACATATTTATTACCTTGTATTATTCACATATTTTATATGTTATCTTTGCTCACTAAACTACAGGCTCGTTGATGCCATAAACTATAGCTTGTGGTTAATTTGCATTTTCTATAATCTAGCACAGTTCTAGGCACAAGAGTACAAGTCGATACTTTTCAACTGGATAATTGTTCATTTTTAGAGACTTCCTAGAAGGGGAAAATTTGTTACTGATTTTGCACATATATTTTCTAAAAAAGAAAATCTGGAAGGCGTTTTGATTTGCTCAAATTCTCAAAGTAAGCAACAAATAAATGTCAGTTATTTTTACTTTCAATTATGGAATATGATTGTTACTATTCCAAGCTGCAAAAGTCAGCTTCAAAAGACAGCAAGATTTGCCATATGTTTTTAAACCTAGAGCATTGTTAAATATTTGACCACACAGGCGAGATAGAAAGAAAAATGAAGGCCTTCTTATGGACCCTCTGAGGACTTTAACACCTTGATGGAAATTATTTTTAGCCAAGATGTCACTAACATTTGGCCTAGTTTTAAAGGCATCTTTCAGTAAGACAGTGGAACCCTATCTTGATTAATATAAAATGCACTGAAGAAGGAATGATTTTATATTTCTAAATACCATCCCCAATATTTCCAAAGATAAATTTCATTTTGGTACAATTTTTCCTCAAATTTAAGCTTTTTTAGGAGTTCATTTCTTTATGGAAGTACATAATAGAGCTTATTTAAAACTGAAAAACGATACTAAAAAGTGAAAGATTCTAGAACTCACCATACTTAATATCCTAATTTAATATAGTGAAAGTAGGGGTGTATGTGTGTGTGTGTGTGTGCTTCATAAGGTAGATGGGGAAATACTTCGATAAAGTACACAAAATTTGAAACCAAAAGCTCTATTTAATTTTCTCGGGAGTCTGTCCAGGTGTTTTTCCAGGCTAGATTTTTATAATTACTTAAGTATGCTCCATTGCAGAGGTCCTAATAGAAGCATCTAAATCTTACTGTGCAACCTCAGGGAACAAAGATATTCTCTTGAAAACTTGATTGCTTTTCTGTGGAAGCAGTTAGCTTTGATTTATATCACTTTTGAAGGGAGCTTCACTGAGGCTTTGAGTAATCCAATAAGGATTATATAATATACTCCCCTTTACATCTTGTAGAGTTGCTGTGTATGGAGCTCTTTGTTTATGATTCAGGAAATGGGCTAAAAGCTTCCTAGGTTCATCTCTTCACAAAATTTGTTCTAGGGGAAGTAATGGCCTTTTGCATTTTAATAAGCAGTAAATCTCAAGTATTACAATGCTCCAGTAGCAAGCTATCTTTGGCAGTGTGGGCCTTTCCCTGTGGAACTTGCTCTTATTCAGCAGTTTGGATATGAAGATGATTCTTATTTCATCACTGTGTTTCCATTTGAAGACACTGCACTGGGAAATGTTGTCCACAATTTTTTTTTTCTGAAAATTATCTGAGCCTCCTTCATGAGTGCCTAAAAGGGATATGAAAAATTAACAGAAGCTCTATGAATGGCCAGAAGTTTTATTGAGGTTATATAACCTTATCTAAAAAGACAAATATATGCTATTTTGCATCGTTTCCCTTTAAACATTGATTACTTAAGTATTAGTAGTTCATCTAATATTTAATGTAACATCTTAGTTCCTGGGGATGATAGAAAAATGAGTATGATAAAACCCAGGCTTATAACTACTTAAGGAAATCTTCATGTGAATGAGTTTCATGGAGTATATCACAGTGGGCTTTTTCTGGGTTTTATGACATGAATATCCTTCCAAGTAATTTCCTTGGAGAATTTCTTTCTTAAAAGTAGAATTGTCTGCAAAGATGACCAGATACATAAAAGCCCAACTGTGTAAACCAGTTCTGTTTGAACAATAAACCATCAAATAAGAATGTGGTTTCCATACCTAGAAACTTCTAAAGGAAATTCTCATAAGAACAGGGTTGTTTTCATCTGGCTCTTTGGCTGTGTCTATGTGACTTGACATACCTACCGCAGAACAATGTAAGGGTCTTGATTGTTCTAATTTGATCTTATCAATTACTTAACAATCAATTAAGTTGTGGTTAATTAAATATCCATAAGCAGATGTGTATGTAAATTCCAATTTAATCACTAGCTCAGCGTCTTTATAGCAAAACTTTCTCTAATGTTATGTGATTAAATTTGCTTTTTAAAATTTTACTCTATGAGCATTTAAGCAGCTTAAGACTATGCAATATGATGATGATTTAAAACCTAGTTAAAATATTTACAAACTATTGGCATAAGAAATGGTATATAAACAAGTATTTTTCTATATGTATTAAAAGTATCGCATATTTCTCTTGGGTTCAGTATCTTCATTTAAAAAAAACAGAATTTGGAACTGTGATGAATGTTTTAACTGCAGTCTGAATTGCTTTTTAAATAAATAAGATGGAGGCTCTTAGAAGCAAAATATGTCCAAGATAGAAGCAGAGCTAGAATATAAGCATTGGACTTCTAATTCAGTTCAAGATGTGCTAACTGAATTCAGTATTGTATATATTCTGTGATTTCTCTTTATTTTTGTGAGACGTTTTCTTCTAAATATTAATGTTTTGAAGTGATATGTCCTGTAAGTAGTAACATATTTCCCCCCACCTCCCTTCCTTCTACAATATTTATTGAGTGACTAAGTGGTAAAGATTGAGAAAGGGCAAGTATAAAGGGACAATTACGTCTCATTTATTTTTTATTATACATACGTACTTTTGGCTGTATTAAGTTTGAAATGCTTCTGCTGCATCTAACTAGAGATGTTACGTAGGGATTTGTATACATTATTATTCTAATTTGAGAGGTCAGGGTTGCATATATAGGAGACACGGATATATATTTGTTATATATGCTACATATATAATAACAGATACGCCATTTATGTATATATATGTACATACATACACATTCATAAACTCTGAGTAAAGCACAGAAACATAATGGAACTACTCTTTTAGACTGCTCCAGCATAGCTGCTGAAGCAAATCAAATAAAGCAGTACTTATTATTAAAATAAATATCTTGACAATGTGAATGAAGAACATTCTTAGAAAGATGTTACTCTGTATATAAATGGAGATTTTAAAAAATCAGTAAACACATCTTTCCCAGATACTGTGGTGGCATGTGCTGTGTGGAGATGGCAGAACATTCTTTTAACTCATTCCTTGCCATTCTGTCTTCCCTCTCAGTTCTTGAAGTCGCCATGCATTTGTACAGTACTGGAGATAGATGAGGTCTTCCAGAGAGACTCCTTGGCTCCATGTTGATGGTGGTCAGTCCAAGGGGCTTTGTGAGTAATTACCCTTATCTCTCTCTTTTTAAAAATCACCTAGAAGTTTTTTCGTTCAATTTTCAATTGATGTATTTATACATATGTATGGGGTCCATGTGAAATTTTGTTATATGCATAGACTGTTTAATGATCAATCAGGGTGTTTGGAATATCCATTACCCTGAGTATTTATAATTTCCATGTGTTGGGAACTGATACAGTCTGGCTCTGTGTCCCCACCCAAATCTCATCTTGAGTTGTAATCCAAATTGTAATTCCCATGTGTTGGAGGAAGGACCTTGTGGGAGGTGATTGGATCATGGAGGGGGGTGGTTCCCCCATGCTGTTCTTGTGATAATGAGTTCTCACAAGATCTGACGGTTTTATAAGGGGCTCTTTCCCCTTCACTCTGTACTTCTCTCTCCAGCTGCCTCGTGAAGGAGGACATGTTTGCTTCCCCTCCATCATGATTGCTAAGTTTCCTGATGCCTCCCCAGGCATGTGGAACTGTGAGTCAATCAAATCTCTTTCCTTTATAAATTACCCAGTTTTGGGTATTTCTTTATAGCAATGTAAAAACAGACTAATACAGGAACATTTCAAGTTCTTTCTTCTAGTTGCTTTGAAATATGCAATACACTGTTGTAATCTATAGTTACCCACTCTGCTATCACATTCCTTCTATCTAATTGTATGTTTGTACCCATGAACCAACCTCTCTTCATCCCCCCAATCCTCCAACACATACCTTCCCTAAACTGTGATAATTATCATTCTACTTTCTACCTTCATGAGATCAATCTTTTTTAGCTCCCACATGAGTGCAAATACGTGATATTTGTCTTTCTATGCCTGGCTTATTTCACTTAACATAATAACCTCCATTTCCATCCATGTTGCTGCAAATGGCATAAGTTCATTCTTTTTTATTGCTGAATAGTATTCCATCATGTATATAAACTATATTTTCTTTATCCATTTTTCTGTTGATAGGACAATTTGGTTGATTCTAAATATTTGTTATTGTGAATAGTGTCGCCACTCCCAAATGTGGGAGTGCAGATATCCATTTGATATGCTTCTTTATTTCCTTTGGATAAATATCCAGTAGTGGGATTGCTGGATTGTGTGGTAGTTCTATTTCTAGATTTTTGAGAAATCACCATACTTTCCCAGTGTAGTCATCCTTATTTCTTCTGGACTATTGTATTGATATCTTGTTAGTTTCATTCTTCCCAACATGCACTTTTTTGTTAGTAGATAGATGGACCAAGCTCTTCTCCTCTCTAAATAAGCCATATTACCAATTGTAACTTTGCTACACCCTAGAACCCATTCTGGTACCAACATAAGGCTTTGCTGTGTCTTAATTTTACTAAAATTTGAAGATGAATAAAGGAAGGTTACATTTTAATGCCACATAGCAAATTTGCTTTTCGTGTTCTTACAAATACCATTATGGACTATGGACTTTCATTAAGAGGCCTGCTGTATTTCTATGCTTTTAAGCATCAAGCAGAGAGTGTTAACGGAATTACCAGAAGGAAAGGAACATCAGGAACATAGTGGGTAGTCAATAAATACTAGCTGAATGAATAAGTAAAGCATTTCATTTAGAGAAACACTACCATAATTCATAAGAAAATTACATTATGTCTTAAAAGATAAAACCATATGTAGCCACTTCACTGGAATAGTGATTTTCAAATTTGAGTGTGTTCCAGAATCACCTGAAGGGCTTGTTAAAACAACTTGCTGGGCACAGTCCTCAAAGTGTCTGATATACTGGCCTAGGATGTAGAATTTGTATTTTTAATAAGTTTCTTGGTAATGCTGACACTATTCTTCTGAGGATGAAGCTTTGAGAACCACTGCTTTAGAATAGTTCCCCCATCTCATTTTTGATGCACATAGAACTGTGATGCAATCTATCTACAGTCTACAACCTGTTCTATAGTTAAGATGACAGAGACACTAAATCAGGCCTGAAATGTATTGAATATTCTACAACACTCGTTATGCAGTATGTTTCTCAACAGTTCTTGAATTTTAAGATTATGCAAATATTCTGAGAAAAAGCCATCTAGGAATCACAAATTTCTTTATACTTTTATGATAATGAGCTTTGTGTTGTATTAGGGTGATATCTATAAAACAAAATAAAACTAAACAAAAATCTTTCTTTTCTAGCCGAGGAATAATTTTAAAGCTAGAAAGGCTATAACTGTTGGGTTTGGCCTTTGATTTCAGTGAAAATTTTAATAACATGCTTGTTTAGAGTTTCAGTGGGTGCATATTAATTTAAATGTCATAACACCAGATATCTGCAGTTCCTTATCAAAAGGAAGAATATGAAATGATTAAATGGGCCAGACCCTATTTATAAATAGAAACTTTCCCTTTAAACTATTTTAAATTACGCTTCATTCATAAGTAACAGAACACACTAGAATCAAAAGCAAGTACAATGGTGAAATATTTATTGCCTTCGTTTTTACCAACTATCTTATAATCATTCGTGACCAAGATAATTCCCAGGTGATATTTATTGGAGTAATACCCAAGCCTTACCTGACTCAGCTCTTTACTTAGCTTGTCATATTATTAAACTCTGGGTTTGCTTTGCAATGGAGACTGAATTGAACAACGATTTGTTTAGTGATTCTCACACTTGAGCAGCATCTGAATCACCTGCAAGGCTTATTGAACCAGAGATTTCTTGACTCCCACCTCCAGACTTTCTCATTCAGTACCTCTGGGTGGGACCTCCAAATTAATTTTGTACATATACCCAGGTAATGCTGATGTTGCTGGGAAAGTTTGAGAACCCTATTCTAGGTTCTATTTGGGTAACTGTAATGTTCTGCAGATGTCAAAAGATCCTATTTATCTGTGGCTACTGAGAGAATATAGGCAATCTGTCTGGAAATGTGAAAGTTCATTATTTTAAAAAGTAGTGGAGTTATGTAATTCTTCCAGAAGCAAACCAGAGAAATGTCTGTCCTATTCTAGTATCAGCTGAGGACAGATTTGACTTCTTGAAGTTGTGTGTCAATCAGCACATGCACTTAGGACCTCCTTTATATTGAGGCCAGGTTTTCTGCCTTACTGGATTCTCTTAGTGTTGTGGCAAAATGGTAATTGTTCTAATCTCATTAAGTTCCTTGCTAATAGAATTCCAAGATATTTCTTCTGTTCATAAACTTAGAGGTTTTATTTTAATATCTTTGAAAATGTACATCGATATAAACAATTCATAATGAGAGCTTTGGACTCAGAGATCTAGAGTGGCATGCAGATCATTTCAGTACACTTTGGTCCACGGTTCATTGGTAAGTTGTTTTAGGACTAAGAAGATGATTGACTTTTGTTGTGTATTGAGAAGCGTATTGAGGCAAGTTTAAACATATCTCAGGACAAAGGTCAAATGGGAAAGCTTATGTCAATTAAGTAAAAAGAAAAAAAATAAGAAAACAACAACAATGAAAATCTCCAACCCTTAATTGGTGTCAAAAGCTTTCTAAACTTTAAACCTGTCTACAGTTTTACTTTGTTGTGATACTCAGCAACTTAAGTGCTACTTTAATTACTTTCATTGTTAGTGGCCTAGATCTCAGGTACTCCTTTCCTAAGTAAAATGTTCCCTTTGGGTATTTTAAACTTCCCTCTTGCTAGTTCTTTTACTTGACATTATCTAGTATAAGCTGAATTTAGTGAAATTTTATGTGTAAATGGGTGCCATATTTCTTCCCAGGTGGCAGAATGGATAGGCAGACAGGCAGCTGTCTTTCTCTACAAGGAGGGAGTTAGGGAAAATGTCAGGCAAGAGAATTATCTAAATGATACACATATTATATTCAGATTTTACTTCTATGTAGCTTATATAGATTCAGATGTATTAATGAACATTCAGTGATTTTTTTTTTGTGGTTTAGTTTTTCTTAGTTTGTAATAGCCTTATTTTTTAAAGCTCCATCTAGCTATCCATGTTGCTGCAATGACATAAGTTCGTTCTTTTTTATGGCTATTATATATATATGTATAGATATTCTTTCCCCTGGTAACCTGTGTTCCTTTGATATTCATAGTGATTGTAATTTGCTGAATTTCTGTAGTTTTCTTTTGCTTTTTTGTTGTTATTGTTGTTTTATTTTCCATTCTACAATTTGGAAACTTTCCAAGTACTGATATAATTGTAATTCCTTCAGCATGTACAATAGCTTGTTTCCCTGAGGTTAAAAAGTATATTTGGTGACTGAGAAAAGGCTGGTGCTCTAGAGAAAGAAAAGACAATGTCTTTGGAAATTCTATTTTAGCTTAATTTTCTCCCGTTAAAGAAATGTCTTTACTATTTTGCAAGTATCTTTTCTGGTGCTCTACATATTTGTAATATACAACTTTATTCCCTAATTTCACATAGGAAAGTAAAGTTAAAAATAGTGAAATTATTTGTAGCATGTGTCCAACTGAAAAACTAATGACGGATTCATATTTGATTGTTTTATGTTTCTGCTATGTATCATGAAGCTCAGAGTTGTTTTTTGTTTGTTGTTGTTGTTGTTTGTTTTTGTAGCCAGCTTTTCATTAAATTCCCCAAAGCCATTAGGTAAAGGAATGTGCTATTTTGACAGCTGTGAACACAGCCTTCTATAAGCTTTCATTGTTGGCTAAGGAAATTGCGTGTTTGTGTTGCTGCTGATCTTCATCAAGATATATGGTAATCTGATTACTAAAAGTCATGTTGATTCATTTCGTCTCAGCCAGAGATTCTCCTGAAATGTTCCCACTTTTTGATGATTGAGTCAAAGATGTAATTGCCCGTGAACTTGGAGTTAAACCCAAGATGATCTTTGTTTTTGTGTTTCATGTTTCTATATCCTTCTTTTATTAGCAAAACCATCCAAAATATATTTCTCAGAAATATTAGCAATGCAAGCCAGAGAAAAGATATTGAAATACAACTGATCCCCCTGCTGTCTCTGAACAAACAAAGAAGTTTGGTGGTCAATAATTATTCTTCTGAAATGCCTGAGGTTAATTGCAGACTGATTTTTTTGTAGATGAGGGGAAACATGATTCTTACTCTCAGCTAGAGGGAACTTCTTTAAACCTAGCCCAGAGAACTTCACTAACAGCCAAACTGGCTAGACTAGATAGAAATTGGTCCAAAAGTAAATAATTTTGATTCTTTCTTGTAAAACAGAAAAACAAACAAAAAAAAGCTTGCTTATAGAAATTCAGCTAATGACTTACTCCAAGGTCATCAGTCAGCTATACAGGAGTCTAGTTTTTTTTTAAGCTAGAGATAAAAACATAAGTTGCAAAGTTATTATAAACCTTTCAAATAACTTTATCCTCCGTGTTCCATTTGGCACAGCAAGTGGCAATGTCTCTACCACCTATGATGGTGATGCAGCCCCTAGAAGTGGCTTTCACCAACTCGTCCATGAGGGCTTTGGTTCCCCGAGCAAAAGCTTCCCATTCAAGTACCCCCACAGGACCATTCCACACATCTGCTTAGCCTGAGTGACAGCTTCAGCATACTTCCTGCTGCTTTCAGGACCACAATCCAAGCCCATCCAGCCAGCAGGTATGCCAGAAGCCACAGTGGCTTGACCAGTCTTGGCATTCTCATCAAACTTGTCAGCAGTGACAAAGTCAACAGGCAAGGTAATCTTCACACCATGCTTCTCAGCTTTGGACATTAGGTCTTCGGCAATCTTGGCTCCCTCTTCATCAAACAGAGAAGTACCGATCTCCATGTTGTTGAGCACCTTAAGGAAGATAAAAGCCATTCCACCACCAATAATCATCTCATTGACTTTGTCCAGCATATTATTGATCAGCTGGATCTTGTCTGCAACTTTAGCTCCACCCAGGATGGCCAGAAAGGGTCGCTCTGGGCTCTCCAAGGCCTTGGCAAAGTAGTTCAGCTCCTTCTTCATCAAAAAACCACCAGCCTTCTGTGGCAGATTGACTCCTGCCATGGAGCTGTGGGCTCTGTGAACAGTGCCAAAAGCATCCTTAACATAGACATCCACTAGCTTGGAAAGTGAAGCTCAGAAAGCTTCTAGTTTGGCTGGCTCAGCTTTAACCTTGTTCCCAGAAGCATCTTTTCCCTTCCCTTCTTCCTCCACATGAAAGCAGAGGTTCTCCAGCAGGATGACAGACCCAGCAGCTGGGTTGGCACAGGCTTTCTCCACTTCTGGGCCTACACAGTCCTTCAAGAACAGAACATCCTTGCCCAGCAGAGATTTGAGTTCCACAGCAACTGGCTCTAAGGAGTA
>CAUYLG010070743.1:0-12097 GCA_963573385.1 Cacajao melanocephalus
GGGAGGTGATGTCATGGGTGGTGATGTCATGGGTGGTGATGTCATGGGAGGTGATGTCATGGGTGGTGATGTCATGGGTGGTGATGTCATGGGAGGTGATGTCATGGGAGGTGATATCATGAGTGAGATGATGTCACGGGAGGTGATGTCACGGGAGGTGATGTCACGGGAGGTGATGTCACGGGAGGTGATGTTATGGGTGGTGATGTCATGGGAGGTGATGTCATGGGTGGTGATGTCATGGGAGGTGATGTCATGGGAGATGATATCATGAGTGAGATGATGTCACGGGAGGTGATGTCACGGGAGATGATGTCATGGGGTGGCGATGTCATGGGGTGGTGATGTCACGGGAGGTGATGTCACGGGAGGTGATGTCACGGGAGGTGATGTCACGGGAGGTGATGTCATGGGAGGTGATGTCACGGGAGGTGATGTCATGGGAGGTGATGTCACGGGAGGTGATGTCACACAGGAGCCTGCAGGCAGCCACTGCAGGAACAGCATGTACGTGGCGACTCCACACATGCTCAGTTAGAACAAGGGAGGTCTTGGTAAGAGGCATGTGGAGACCTGGAGTCAGGGAAAGGCCAAGCAGCAGGCTGGGAGGGCCCCCGGGTTGGTGTCATGTTCTCAAGCATTCAGTTGAGTTTCCTCAGCCAGAGCAAGAACAGCAATGGTCAGCTACATGGTCCTCCAGTGGAACACAGAACTGCTCCAGACCACCCCCAGCCCTTCACTCTTAGTGGAACTCTGGCTGTGATATCATCTGTCATTTGATCAGCATTTGGGAAGCACCGTGTGATGGGCGCAGCGCCTGGGCTGGGATGACCCACAGGTCTGTCGTGGGAGGTTTCAAGTCTGCAACAGAGACGATCCTTTCTGAATCTGGAGGTAGAACGCTTGTGCTGTCTTTCAAAAGGAAAGGAGAGAATACCAACAGAAACAGTGACTATGGGATGGTAGAGCCCACCAGGGAAGCAGAGCCTGGCAGCTGCTGCACACCTAGATTCCAACCTGATTAGTGCTGGGCTGGAGAGCGGGCAGCCCATGGGCCCTTGCAGTGGGAGGCTGGAGGTGCCCACTGTCCTTCCAGCCCCAGGTTTCCCCTCAGTGAGCTCAGCTAAGCACAGGATGCAATGTTTCCAGTCTTTGAGACATTAACTTCTTGCAAAGAGATAAGGTTATTCCAATCTCAGCAGTGTTTTGACTTGCTCAAGAATCCACCTTGCATTATGAAAATGTGGCTGGCAAAGGTTTGTGTTTTGCGTGCTTGTATTACCTCTGGTGGGGCATAGAGTGGAAAAGGTGAGGTAGGGAGGGAGTTTGTCCTCTCTGCCCTTCCACATGAACTCCTAGAGTCTTTTCTGGTTGGGAAAACTAGTAGTTAATAATAGTTTATAATAATCTAATGGTAATAATTAGGAAAGCAGGGCGCTGCTGGTGGAATGAAGGCAATCGCAGACAACAGACCCGGACCACAGCGGCGGACCTGCTGGTGAGCAAAGCCAGGGGCTGTGGTTCAGAAGTCATCATCAGCAAAACCAAAGGCATGAGGCGTGGCTAAACAGCCCCGCTCAACTTCCCAGAAATTTTAGCAACTCAATTCCACAGGACAAACAGAATGAGATGGGAGCGGGTCCACATGGTCTCCACCAGCAATGCCATAGTGCCAGGAGACATAGACCCATTTCTGTTACAAAGCAGCCTGTGTTTTGTTACAAACCTCACACTCTTGCTGTGTTCCTGAACTGAAACAAAGTTAGCAGTGAACTGTGAGGTGGGCGGCGGGGGTCTATTTCTGTGGAGGCCCTAGGAAGTTTTGGCAGGGTTAGTGGGACAGCACCGTAGACTTCTTCCTTTTGAAAACTCCGTCTGAATCCAGGAAGCCTGAGAATGAAGACGTTCGTCTCTCTGGTGGGATAGTGGGGACCCGTATGTGCGGCCACTGAGCACTCATGGCTATGGGATTCTAAGCTGAGGGAGGAGACTCCAGGAGGGGATGAGGGCTCTTGTGTCAGTCCCAGCCACAGCAACTCTAGAGGGACTGAGGGGCTCGGGCCTCTCCAGGCAGGTGGGGTTGGGATGGTGGCGGGGGACACTGCACTGAGTCCCGCCACAGCCCTAGAGCCAGGTCCTTTCTTTGCTCCCTTTCCTTACAGTGAGACAGAATGGAGAGCTTGAAAGCCGTAAGTTTCGCGCCCAGACCTGGATCCAGACCTCTCTGCCTTTAGCCTCAGCTGAGAGCAGGCAGGGGCCGGCAGGAGTGGGCGGAGCTGGGGTGCATGTAGGCTGGAGGTTGGCCGCGGACGTGTGGGAGGTGCGTAGCTGGTGGAGCACCAGGTGGATGGCAGGACTCCTGGAGGCCTTAAGTGTCGGACAAAGGAGCTTCTGGGGAAGGCACACTCTCTGAGTCTTGAAGAAAAACTCCTTTGTGCTACCAAATGGAGTACTTTTTCTTTGTGGTTGGCACATAGCGTATCTGTGGGTGCCATATTGTAACTGGAGTTATGTGGCTTCCTGGTGCTGTGGTCCAGGAGGTATCATGGTGACCTGTAGTGACTCTTCCTCAACATCAGGTGCTGCAGCCAAAGGCAGTTCCTCTGCCGCTCCTGCCTTCTTGTTTTCAACTTGGAAAGTAGCCCTTCGGAAAACGGCAGTTTTGATTTCCATTCTATAGGTGGGGAAGCTGAGGCTGAGAGGCTTACGAGCGCGGCCTGCTGTCAGCCAGCAGAGGAGCTTGGGGGCCCCGCCCTGTCTCGGAGACTTCACACCGTCGCTGCCAAGTGGACAGCTGCTTGGCCTTTACACAAATTTAGTAGGTGAATAAACCACAGATGAAAAATCAAATGCTTAGAAAAATCATTTAACATTTTTATTTACACCATAGTGAAAATACCAGCTTGGTTTGGGATTGGAGCTGTTACATAATTTATGGCCACAAAGCCAATTCCTAACGTAACGTACTCTCAAGTTTTGCAGGTCCCTGAGGCGCCCAATTTATATTCTGTTCTAACTTGGAGAGAATGAATGGCAGGCAGTGGCGGGGAAGGAAGGGCGCCTTCCGGGAGCCGGGGCAGGGATGGCAGCCTGGAGGAACGGGAAGGCACCTTCGGCATGTATGTAGGGCAGGAGAGTGGCTTATGATGGGAGGATTGTAATTTATTTTGACACTGATCATGTATTATTCAGCTAGAGTAAAAATAAACCTTATTAGCCAGGAAAATAGACCCCTTTCTTTCCGCCCACACACTGCCAACCACAACATCACACTGATGATCGAGGCAATAGTGGAGTTTGCTCAAACATCTTATCAGGCACTCGAGGAGGCAAATCCCTCGCCGGGAAGAGATTTGCAAACACGAGAGTGCCTCTCCATAATGCGCTTAATGTCTCCCTGAGCCCTCCAAGCTCCTGAGAGGAAACCTGTGCCGAGGAGGCAGCCCCGCCCTTGCCTCCCAGGCGGGGCCTCACTGTTGGGGGTACCTCATCCCCGCACTGACACCTCTGTTCCATACCAGGCCTGTGCCAGGCCTTTTTTTCCTTCTTCTTTTGAGACAGAGTTTCGTTCTGTCACCAGGCACCAGGCTGGAGTGCAGTGGTGCGATCTCGGCTCACTGCAACCTCTACCTCCTGGGTTTAAGCGATTCTCCTGCCTCAGCCTCCCAAGTAGCTGGGAGTACAGGCGTGTGCCACCACGCCCAGCTAATTTTTGTATTTTTAGTAGAGATGGGGTTTCACCATGTTGGCCAGGATGGTCTCGATCTCTTGACCTCGTGATCCGCCTGCCTGCCGGGCCCTTTTACACATAACCCCCCTCATCTTCCTCATGACTCTGTAAAACAAGTATCGGTGGCCTTCATTTTGCAGACAATGGAAGGAGACACTTGGAGGCTGAGGATGTGGCCACAGGTGCGCCAGCTATGGGCACAGCAGGAACCCAGGCCCTCCAAGCCCAAGCCCAGCTGCAGCCCTCACCTTGCTGACCCCTCCTGACAGTGAGTTGAGAGTGTTCCCCCAAATTCATGTCCACTGGGGACATCAGAACCGGCCTTTCTTTGGAAGTAGGATCTTTGGAGATGTCATTACTTAAGATGAGTTCATAGCAGACTAGGATGGGACCTAAATCCAATGACAGATTTATTTTTCTTTTAATTTTTAAAAATAAGTAGGATCGGCTGGGCACAGTGGCTCACGCCTGTAATCTCAGCACTTTGGGAGGCTGAGGTGGGTGGATCACGAGGTCAAGAGATCGAGACCATCCTGGCTAACATGGCAAAATCCCGTCTCTAATAAAAATACAAAAATTATCTGGGCGTGGTGGTGCGTGCCTGTAGTCCCAGCTATTTGGGAGGCTGAGGCAGGAGAATCACTTGAACCTGGGAGGTAGTGGTTACAGTGAGCCAAAATTGCACCACTGCACTGACTGCAAGACTCCGTCTCAAAAAAAAAAAAAAGTAGGGTCTTTCTATGCTGTCCAGGCTGGCCTCCTGGGTTCAAGCACCCACCTCAGCCTCTGGAGTAGCTGGGATTGCAGGCATGTGCCACCAGGACTGGCTACGGTGTCATTATAAGAGAAAACAGATATAGGCACCCAGAGGGTGGAGGCAGAGACTGGGTGATGCATCTGTCCGTCACAGAGCACCTGGGACTGCCGGGGCCCCCAGAAGTGGGGGGGAGACGGGTTCTCCCTCAGAGCCTCTGAAGGAAGCGGCATTGCCGCACCTTGAGCTCGGATCTGTGGTACCTTGAGCTCGGATCTGTGGTCTCTTGAGCTGTGAGAGAGCGAATGTCCATGGTTGCAAGCCGGGCGGCTTTGTGGTCTTCAGTTAGGGCAGCCCCGGCCATGCAGACCTTCGTGCTCCCCCAGCCAAGGACGGGGCCTCTCACATTGCCTTCAATCTTGGCTCCTCTTTCCTGAAAAGACTCTTGAAGGATGAGGAGAAGGATCAGGTATGACACCACTGAGCAGACATCGCTTCTCCTGGGGGCTTTCTGAGTAGGAGTGTGTGGCCCTGGCTCTGAGTGTCCAGTCCTGGTGAGGCCAGCAGCTGGCTATGGGCTCCTGGTCCAGTCACGTGCTTGATTCTCAAGGGGCTCTCGGATCGGCTTTCACCTCTGAAAATGCAGGCATGGCTCAGGTGACGGCTGTCGCAGTGACTGAGACAGGGCAGTCATGCCTGAACTGTGGGCAGCCACGGCAGAAGCCAGACTCCTCAGGGTCCTTCTGACCCTCGGACCTCATGTGTGTGTCTGCAGGAGCCTGCAGGGCCACTGTGAGGCCACTGCCACCCCGTGGGGTGATCCGGGTAAGTCGGCGATCCCTGTCCCCATGAGGCTGGCTCAGAAGAGGCCAATGGACCTCCTCCCTCCACCGGCTCTCACTCTCTGCAGAGGCTGCAGGGTGTGCATGCCAACGTATTGAAGCTTACGTGCATGGCATTTGAGGTCAGGGCATGGAAAAATACTGAGGCCCTGTGTATGTTACTTATGCATGGGAATGAAACTCCCTAACCTTAAAAACAAAACAGGGAGTGGAGTGTGTGGTGTGATAAGAAACACTAAAAACAGCCTCCTGAGAATGCAGCTTCAGTGTGTATAAGGTCACAGGTGCCTCAGCAACCCACCTCCCATAACCTTCTAGTGAATGTTTGTAGTTAATACAAGCCCTTTCAGTAAATCCTTGGTGGAGATGCTGGGGGAAACGCCCGCAAAAAAGCTACCCCCAGCCCCGCTCGGCTCAAACTGTCTAAGTACTTCGTTCTTTCATTCACTGAAAACTATGAGCTCTGCAGAGGCTGGACTTCTTGGGTCCTCTGACCCTTGGACCTCATGTGTGTGTCTGCAGGAGCCTGCAAGGCCACTGTGAGGCCACTGCCACCCTGAAGGTGGTCTGGGTAAGTTGGGTCGTCCCTGTCTCCATGAGGCTGGCTCAGAGGAGGCCTCCCGCCCTCTACCGGCTCTCACCCTCTGCTCCTTCTAGGGAGCTGAGGGGCATGGACACCGTCCTCTCCTTCCAGCAGGCGTGGGCATGGAAAGAGACTGAGGCTGATCTTGGATGGTAAGTGCGGAGCTCACAAAACTCAGGGGGACGCTCCAGGACAGGGCAGGAACCCAGAAGCGCTGTTTCCTCCAGCCCGGCTATTGGGGGAAGCAGCCTGTGGAGGGCCAGGTGCATCCTTGAGAGGCCCCATGTGCAAAAGAGGATGATGGACAATTCAAAACAAATTCAAAACAAAACTATCTTTAAAAAATGATACAAGACTTAGAGACACCACACAATAAAAACAGGTTCTTTCTAGAACTTTCTGACTACCAAGTTGTTCAGGCGCCCTTGCTTGGTTCGTGCTGAAGTTTGTGCCTGGCCCATCTCTCTGGTCACCTGGCACCAGCTTGTCACTAGGGAGTGACTCGAAGGCCCTGTAACTCCTGCTTCCCCCTGAGGGAGCCTGGGGTCCCTGCCTGTGTCTCCCCCTCATCCTCTAACTCAGTTTATTTTATTTTTTTTGAGACAGAGTCTCACTCTGTTGCCAGGCTGGAGTGCAGTGGCGCGATCTCAGCTCACTGCAACCTCCACCTCCCGAGTTCAAGCGATTTTCCTGCCTCAGCCTCCCGTGTAGCTGGGACTACAGGTATGTGCCACCATGCCCAGCTAATTTTTGTATTTTTAGTAGAGACAGGGTTTCACTATGTTGGCCAGGAAGGCCTTGATCTCCTGACCTCATGATCCATTTGCCTTGGACTCTCAAAGTTCTGAGATTACAGGCATGAGCCACTACGCCCGGCCCACTAAGTTTTATAGGGAGATGCAGAGCTAACCATTTCTCATCCTTACAACCCAAAGCTTTCTCCTCCAAAGTAGGACTTCCTGGCAGAGACGACAGTGGCTGCGGAGATGGATGAAGTGGTCAGAGTCAAGATCTGCTGTGGAGCTGGAACTGGGTCTTAATGTCAAGGAGGCCTCCTTAGGGACAGCTGGTGATGGAGCTGGCATTTGGGAGCAGGCATCTCTCTGCGTTGGGACAGATGATGATGGAGCTGGCATTTGGGAGCAGGCATCTCTCTGCGTTGGGACAGATGATGATGGAGCTGGCATTTGGGAGCAGGCATCTCTCTGTGTTGGGACAGATGATGATGGAGCTGGCATTTGGGAGCAGGCATCTCTCTGCGTTGGGACAGATGATGATGGAGCTGGCATTTGGGAGCAGGCATCTCTCTGTGTCGGGACAGATGGTGATGGAGCTGGCATTTGGGAGCAGGCATTTCTCTGCGTTGGGACAGATGATGATGGAGCTGGCATTTGGGAGCAGGCATCTCTCTGTGTCGGGACAGATGATGATGGAGCTGGCATTTGGGAGCAGGCATCTCTCTGCGTCGGGACAGATGATGATGGAGTTGGCATTTGGGAGCAGGCATCTCTCTGTGTAAGGACAGCTGGTGATGGAGCTGGCATTTGGAAGCAGGCATCTCTCTGTGTAGGGACAGCTGGTGTTGGAGCTGGCATTTGGGAGCAGGCATCTCTCTGTGCCCACTCTCAGCAGCCCGAGTAGCTGCCTCCTTGGCAGGTCAGTGTCTGCGTTTCCTGCTGCTGTAACAAATGATCACAAACTTCTTGCCCTAAGACGATGGAAATTCATCCTCCCTCTGTTGTGGGGTCCAGGAGACTGAAATCAAGGTGTCTTCAGGGCCGTGCTTCCTCTGAGGCTTCGAGGGCGGAGGTTTCCTTGTCTTTCAGCTCCCAGTGGCTCTGGGGCTTTCTTGGTTTGTGGTTGTGTAGCCCCAGTCTCTGCCTCCACCTCCGTCTGTTCAGCATCTCTCAGGGTGGCTAGCAAAATATTAAGGAAAATATTAGGGAAAGTGTAAGACTATGGTCTCAAACCTTTTGGAAGGCCATATGTTTTAATGAGACTGCTGAAGGCAGCCAGTACTTACTTAGAGCATTAGGTCATAGGGTGAAGTTTAGAGATAATAAAGCTTCCCCAGTTACGTCTGTTTACCCCACATTCCTTTGTCTCTACTCTGTCACTCGTGTAAACTTTGTGCCACGTGGCCCTCTCGGGGGGCAGTCAAAAGGGGTTACCCATTCATGGTGCTTGTTCTGGGCCCAGGAACCAAAACCATTTACCATCCATAAAACCACTCTTTTGACGATGTAACTTATTCACAAGCCTGTTGACTTAGAACCTCTTATTCAATCTATACTGAATAAATGCGAGGAGGAACAGGGAGAAGTGGTTGGTTAGCTGAAATCGCCCTCTGAGAGCAGCTGACGACCATCCCTAGCCCAGTCCATTCACCGTACTGGATGTGCGAGTGTATTTCATTCATCCATCGCCGAGTCAGGGCCTGCAGGACAGACCTCTGCAAGTAGTGATCAGCTTCTCAGGTGGTGACCCTGATGTGGCACTTGTCACCTCCGTTCTCTTCTCTTTTGTCTCTTAAGGACACTTGTCATCGCAGTCAGAGCCCATCTGGATAATCGGGATGAGTCTCAGCAGGAGATCCTTCAGTAGATCACATTGGCAATGACCCGTTGTCCAAACAATGCCCCTTGCCCCAGTTTCCGGGGCAAGGGTGTAGACATATCTTTTTTGTGATCGCCATTCAGCCCACTACAGTCTTGAAGTCACGTGAGGTCCAGGTCTCAGTGGAACCCCTAGGACCCTTGACTATAATGCATGTTCCTGGGGCCCCACCCTAGACCTGATACCCAGGGATCCCGAGGGTGGGGCCCAGGAACATGCATTTTGCAGAGGCTCCCCGGGTGAATCCACACACTCACTCGGGAGCTTGAGGATACTGACCTTCAGTATCAAGGTCTAGCCCTAAAGGAAGAAAAGCGAACAACAACAACAACAAAACCTTCTTTTTGCTTCTATTTTATCGTTATTTAAAAATTAATGAATGATTTTTTGGAGCAGTTTTAGCTTGACATCGCGTCGGAGCTGAAAGCACGCAGAGCTCCCTCTCCTATGCCCCCAGCCCTGCGCACATTTCATTCAATTCAAACACAGCCCAAAGTCTTGGGAAGAGTCGATGTCAGAGGAACATCTGCATGAGCTGGGGACAGTGGGTTTGGTTGGACTGTCTGCATTCCCTGCAGGGAGGCAGCTGTCGCATCTGGTCTAACAGGTGTGAGTGAAATAATTTCTCCGCAGCCTCCCCAGGGATTTCCAACAGGACGTTTTCTTCTGGAACCAGCTCAGCCTCTTGTCCTCATGGCTGGTCCTGCTCCTGCTCTAAGACCTCTGTCCTCCTCGGAGCGTCCCTCCTTCCAGGCCTGATTCAAATTTGGAAGACGTTTGCTGAGGGCGCCTGTGTGCTGGGCCCAGCCTCCCTGGGTGGCACCTGGGCTGCTGCCACAGAATACCAGAGCCTGGGTGGCTTTTAAACCAGAGATATTTATTCTTACGGTTCTGGAGGCTGGGCAGCCCGAGATCAAGGTGTGGCAGATTCCGTGTCTGGTGAGGTTCCACGCTGGCTCATAGATGGTGTTTCTCATGTTGCTTGTGTGGTAGAAGGGGCAAATGAGCCCCATTGGTCCTGTTTTATAAGGACACTAATCTCATTCAGGAGGTTCCACCCCAATGCCCTCCTCACCCCCCGAAAGGCCCCACCTCCTAATACCATCACCTAGGGGGTAAGGATTTCAACATATGGGAGATACAGACATTCAATCCATAGCAGCCTCCCCACGCCCTGCACTAAGAAAGGCGAAGTGAAGGAAGGGAGCATTTATCAGGCACCTACTGTATGCATATGTTTCTCCACTTGGAGAGGAATGAGGGGTGGGGCAGGCACCACCATGCCCGGGGGGCGGTCACCATTTGGAGAGGCTGTGGAGGTTGATGGTGTGGATGCTGACTGCATTTGCCTCCCAGCTGAGCCACGAAGTGAAGCCATTTAACCTCTGTTCCTCCGTAGGCTTATCACTGATATCAGTGTTACCAAGGAAGGGATAGGAGTAGATTGAATAGACATAGCTGCTCAGACAGGGTGGTGTGCCGTGAGGGTTACGGTGGCACTTTTCTATGCTTAGCTGGGCTGACACCACAGTCTGTGTGCTGACTGCAGCTCTGGGTTGTAAGTCATCAGCACTGTTGAGTGCAGAGGTCACCTCCTCTGTGGGGACCTCTCTGGTCTCCCTTGACCCCCAGTGCCTCCTCATCTGCACCTGTACCTGCTCGGGGGACATGACCCGGCACAGAGTGTGTGCTCAACCAAGTGTGGCAGGGACGGGTGGTGGGCCCTCGCACCTGCCCAGTTAGCTGACGTGGTGAGGCGCTCACAGGTGTCATCAGCTCCTGTCTGTCCTGCGAAGGAACTGCCCCATGAGCATGAGGAGAAGGGCCCAGGGTGAGCCTCCCATAGGTCAGGTGGCGCCCGTTTCAAGTGTCCCAAGCTGTTAGAATTAGAAGGGACCACTGCTCTCAGAGAAAGACGTTGACCCAGAGGATGTCCTTGGGCATCCTGGGGCTGCCCGTGTTGGAGATCCTGAGGGGAAGCATCAGCCACCCAAGCTCACTTCTCCAGACTTGTCAACAAGAAGTGACTTCCTTAAAAGTCACAGCAGAGAAGCAGGCTCGACGTGTGGACACAGGAGAAAGCAAGCTCAGGATGGCCGCACCTTCAGCTCGGGACACATTGAGAACAGGACTCTGCATTCAGGCAGGTGTGCTGGGCACAGAGCTGGGGCAGCTCTCTGGAGGTCACTTCCAGCTGGAGAGGCCTCTTGCTACAGATGCAATCGGGAATAGGGGTCTGGAGGCAGCCCTAGCAGGACACCTGTCCCCTGGCCCATGAGAGAGGAGTGTTAACAGTTGCCTATCCAGCCTGCTGTTGTTTGCTACAAGGTAATGGGGGGGGTCTGAGGTGCTTTCTGTCCCTACAGCTCATGGGATGGCCAATGCCCCATCCTGGCTTCAGGGAAGATGTAAAAGCCCAGCACGTGGAGGGTTGCCTCTGTTTGCTCTTCCTGGTCTAGCCTGGAGCTTTCAGTGCAAGGACCTCCCATGAACAGAACAAAGTCGGCAAGAAAAGGGACAAGTATGTCAATTCTCGAACCCCCAGGGAAGGTGCACCCTGGAGCTGAGTCCCTGGGCAGGCTGTGAGCAGAGGTGGGGCTTGGCAGGGCTGGAAGTGTGGGAATGTCCTGCTCTGAGGGTTTGGGGTTACAGCGGGGCTGGGCCAGCGGTGTGTATGGTCCTTGAGGGACCAGAGGGGCTGAGATAGAGGGAGGTACTCAGGTCCCCTGGGATGGGGGTTCCCTGCATGGCAGCCTCATCCTAGCAGGCTGGCCTGGAATGTCTTGGACACACCATTGGCCTCTTGGCACTCCCAGATGGTGACAGAGTGAGGTGCCAAGGAGGGCGTGATGGGGTACACACCATGAATGAGGAATGTACATAGGAGAAGGAGGCTGCCCCAATGGTGTGTACAGAAACAGTTTAATCTGTTGGGTGTCCTGGCAAAGATGTATGGAGCAACGGTGCGGGATGGAGTGATGGTGTGGGATGGGGTGATGGTGTGGGAGGGAGTGATGGTATGAGATGGAAGGATGATAACGGATGGAGTGATGGTGTCGGGTGGAGTGATAGTGAGGGATGGAGTGATGGTTTGGTATGGAGTGATTGTTTAGGATGGAAAGGTGATCTGGGATGGAGCGATGATGTGGGATGGAGCGATGATGTGGGATGGAGCGATGGTGAGGGATGGAGCGATGGTGTGGGATGGAGCGATGGTGAGGGATGGAGCGATGGTGTGGGATGGAGTGATGGTGTGGGATGGACTGATGGTGTGAGATGCAGTGATGGTGTGGGATGGAGTGATGGTGTGCGATGGAGTGATGGTGTGGGATGGAGTGATGGTGTGAGATGCAGTGATGGTGTGGGATGGAGTGATGGTGTGGGATGGAGTGATGGTGTGAGATGCAGTGATGGTGTGGGATGGAGTGATAGTGTGGGATGGAGTGATGCTGAGGGATGGAGTGATGGTGTGGGATGTAGTGATGCTGAGGGATGGAGTGATGGTATGGGATGGAGTGATGCTGAAGGATGGAGTGATGGTGTGGGATGGAGTGATGAAGTGTGATGGAGTT
>CAUYLG010070746.1:0-25415 GCA_963573385.1 Cacajao melanocephalus
TAAAAAGTCAGGAAACAACAGATGCTGGAGAGGATGTGGAGAAATAGGAACACTGTTATATAGTTGGTGGGAGTGTAAATTAGTTCAACCATTGTGGAAGACAGTGTGGCGATTCCTCAAGGATCTAGAACTAGAAATACCATTTGACTCAGCAATCCCGTTACTGAGTATATAACCAAAGGATTATAAATCATTCTATTATAAAAACACATGCACATGTATGTTTATTGCAGCACTGTTCACAATAGCAAAGACTTGGAACCAATCCAAATGCCCATCAATGATAGACTGGATAAAGAAAATGTGGCACATATGCACCATGGAATACTATGCAGCCATAAAAAAGGATGAGTTCCTGTCCTTCGCAGGGACACGGATAAAGCTGGAAACCATCATTCTCAGCAAACTGACACAAGAACAGAAAACCAAACACCACATGTTCTCACTCATAAGTGGGTGTTGAACAATGAGAACACATGGACACAGGCAGGCGAACATCACACCCAGGGGCCTGTTGGGGGATGGGGGAGTAGGGGAGGGATAGCATTAGCAGAAACACCTAACATAGATGATGGGGTGATGGATGCAGCCAATCATCATGGCATGTGTATACCTATGTACCAAACCTGCACATTCTACATATGTACTGCAGAACTTAAAGTATAATAAAAAATAATAATAAGAGCCCTTTATGAGAAACCCACAGCCAACTTCATAATGAATGGGGAAAAGATTAAAGCATTTCCCCTAAAAACTGGAAAAAGACAATTATACCCACTTTTACCACTTTTTTCTTTTTGAGATGGAGTTTCGCTCTGTCACCCAGGCTGGAGTGCAATGGCGTGATCTCGGCTCACTGCAACCTCCACCTCCCAGGTTCAAGCAATTCTCGTGCCTCAGCCTCTCGAGTAGCTAATTTTTGTATTATTAGTAGAGACGGGGTTTCTCCACGTTGGTCAGGCTGGTCTCGAACTCCCAACCTCAGGTGATCCACCCGCATGGGCCTCCCAAAGTGCTAGGATTATAGGAGTGAGCCACTGCACCCAGCCACACTTTCACGACTTCTATTCAACATAGTCCTACAAGTCCTAGCCAGAGCAATCAGGCAAGAGAAAGAAATAAATGGGATCCAAATTTAAAAAAGGAAGTCAAACTATCTCTGTTTATAACTCAGGAATGGAAAACCAAATAGTGCATGTTCTCGCTTATAAGTGGGAGCTAAGCTATGGGTACACAAAGGCATACAGGGTGGTATGATGGACACTGGAGACACAGAAATGGGGAGGAATGAGGGGGGTGAGGAAAGAAAAATTACCTATTAGGTATAATGTACCCTATTCAAGTGATGAATACACTAAAAGCCCAGACTTGACCACAGCACAATTCATCCATGTAAGCAAAAACCACACATAACCATAAAACTATTGAAATAATAAATAAAATAAAAATACTAAAAAAATACAAAATTACAAGTGAATAAAATACTTGTAAATATTTAAAGGAGCTCATTTATTGGAATGCTGTAAGTTTTTCTACTGCAATTTTGGCTAGGAAATAAAGTGATTTTTAAAGGAAATGAGAGTAAAACAGCAAGAGCAATAACAAGGCCCTCACAAACTCAAGACCCAATGATTTTCTGCTGAATTAAAACTGTATTAGTTATTAGGTATTAAATAGTAATTAATACTTAATGACAGAAGGTGAAGTAAAAAGAGCTAAAAAGACACTAAATAATCAAAAACAGTTTTCTGAGTCAAATATGGAACCCTTCAAATGGTTTTTGAAAGCCTATAAGCTAACCTATGAATACCAAAACACTGGAACAGTGGAGACAATCCTGTAACCAGTCATATAAAAAAGTATTCCTTATTGCAGCTATTACCAAAAAATCCTTTCATTAAAGGATTTCTTTAGATTCTTATACTCCAACTCAAAGAGAAACTGTATTCTTCTGTATGACCAGCATATCCTAAAACTGCTTTCCTTAGTGTTATACCCTTAGAAATAGAGGAGGATCTTCTCTTTCAGCTTAGACCTTAAAATCCAATCTTCTTATTTTATATTGAGCAAACTGAAGATAGACTACATGATTTGCCAGTCCTGGAGTCTCACAACTAAGCAGGAGTTTACCCATTCTACTATGTCTTTCCATAATGGGCCTTTGAGCCTTCTCGGGGCTATTTTGGTATGTGGATAGCTATCTGTATTTGTTTTTTTGCAGAGCGATGAAGACTGGTTATCTCCTACTCCACCATTTTGGCGACATCACCCCCTACTGTGTCTTCTCTGGTTTAAATTTGTGTATACTAACTCCTATGTCAGAAAAGAGAAATCTACTATATTAGTGCAATTATGAGGGACCTGGCATAGTGCCTAATACACTGTGGTTGGCACTTGAACTGGTATATACCAGTTTCCTAAGTCAATCTAATGAAAGCAGCAACCTCTCTTCATCTCACTCCTAGTGGGTCTTAACCTTGACAACAGCTCCCTGCTTTGAAGCACAATAAAACTGGGGCAGCAAATATATTTTTAAAATAAATAAATGCTGCTTAGTGAGGAGATCACTTGAACAAACTCTTTACCTAATTCTGAAAACTATTTACTAATAAATAATATATTTCTCTTATCATTGAAAATGTGTTTAAAAGAGTGTTTTGTTAAAGCAAATGAGAAAACTTCTATTTTGAAAACTTCTGTGACCTTTTATTGCTCAAAAAATGTAAAAATTTACCTATACCTCTACAAAATAACTTTGCAAAGCATGTCAAGCATTTGGTGCAACACTTTTTCTGTTTCTTACCAGGTCCCGTTGATCCTCCTGTACCAGATCCATTTTGTGTACCAAGCAAAATATTTTGGCATCTGGAGAGTTCTGCAGAATGGCCTCCAGGCATGATTGGTAATAGTGCATGTCCTTTTCCAGTTCGCGGCTTTCCACATCGAAGACATAAATCAGAACCTCCACATTTCGGAATATGTTGTCCCGTTGGCTAGTGAAATAATTTTCCATGAAGGTGTCTTGCCTGGTAGAAAAAAGAAATCTACAGTAAACAAATCCTCAGTTCAATTACTCCTCCTTATGACCTATTTTTGTTAGCTTGCTCAATGTGAAAGATAATCTTAAAGCTTCAATTTAAAGGGCAAATCATAACAAGTAAGTCTGGCCTTAAAACCTCCTGAGCCACAACTTGAGCCAACAAAATAAGTTTGCAAAACATGTCAACCATTTGGTGCAGCCCCTTTTCTGTTTCTTACCAGGTCCCTTTGATCCTCCTGTACCAGATCCACTTCTCTGCCCCTCTCCTTATGTTCTAAACACTGACTTTTTCTCAATTCCTCAAGTGGCACATGGTTTATCGACTATGTGGCCTTTACACATGTTGTTCACGCTGTCTCAGATGCTAACCCCTACCTCTTCATCCAGCTAACTCCTCCTTGTCTCTTTAGATTTCAGTTCAATCCATATTTCCTCACAGAAACTGCCCATGGCCTCCTGATAGGTCAATCCACTCAGCATAGGCTCTTATACCAATGCATTTCCCTTATTTCTAACACTTACCACAAGTTATTACACTTGTTTGTGTGAGTTTTTCATTAATACCATTCACTTCCCTAGACAGCAAGTTCCATGTCTGTTACTATTCTTCATTGTTTCCCAGCTTCTAACAGAGTGTTAAGTACTCAATGAAAATTTGCTGAATGAATAACTCAATAGTCAAATATTCTAAACTACATTAAAATGACTCCAATGGTAACTTTTTAACAGAATGTTGCTATTTGCTCCTTAGGCGAAGTGCTGCTTTCCTGGAAGTTCTCAATTACCAGTTGGCCTGCAGAAAACAGTAGCATCCTGTAGTGGGAGAAAAAAAATCAGGAACCTAGGTTCTAGTCTTGCACTTTGCTATTAATTAGTTGTGTGAACTCAGTAGAATCATAATCTCCCTGGACCTCAGCTGCCTTAACTGTAATGAAGATCATCACATCTTAGTGCCTAAAAGCAAGGGACTAGGGACTAATCTCTTGACACGGATTAGAAAATTAGAACCAACAATAATGAGGAAGGATTTGTATGGAGATAGGTGCTAGGGTATTAAGTAATCCATCTGCTAGCAGGAATGGAGTCATTTTCTTATAGAGTATTTAGCTATTGCATTATTCTTTCAACAAATATTCATTGAGTACCTACTCTATGGCTGGCTCTATGCGAAGAGGTGGGAAACACTGAGCTAACAATATCTATTTATTTTGTGAGGCACTCTGCTATGCAACTTTGTATAAGTTATCTAACTTAAGCATCAAAACAACCCTATGAGCTGGTACCATTGCCTTCACTACTGTACAGATGAAGACACTGCGGCTCAGAGAGTTTAAATGATCTACCCAAGATAACACAGCCAACAGAGTTTAGGTGCAAACCCCAATCTAACTCCAAAACCTATGCTCCTATCCACTGTGCAGTGCACACTGCTCCTTCAGCACAAAGATGCAATGGCCATAGAGTAGGGAGCAACATCAGCATATATCCACAGTGTGTGGACATTTGTCATGGAATATGTGGTGAATACTTCTCTCACAAAAGGAAGAGCTAACTCCTACTATTCCAAAAAGTAGGTAACTTAGCTAGAGAACACGTGCTCAGCATCTGATCTACAGTATTGAGATTGCCTGGAGAAAATTATTGAAGTATTGTAACTAAGAACAAAGTAGTATGGTGTGACAGCTAAGAACTCAGCACCAGGCTGCCCGAGACAGAAACCTAATTTATTCCTCCACAAAAGGGAATAATCTATCCCAAACTATAGATACCTAGATGAAGCTTGGATTAGTGCTATTTAAATATGTCACATACAGAGGGTATTTTCACAATTCCATAAAAGTCAGAGATCTTTATTGACTCAAGTGTCACTTTTGAAGTAATTTCTAACCAATCTATTACAAATGATAGTTACTCTAGGTGTATTCGCCATGCTGATATACTAGATGCCATGATTACTGACACTGGCTTAACAAACAAGTAAGCAGATGGTACTTACCCACCACAATCCCACAGGTTCAATACCAGGTTTCCCAGAAATCGAACATGAGAATGTTCTACATCAACTGGAAGACAAATATGACAAACTAGTAATTATAGCAGGTGTCGTGAAATTCAAAATAAGCAAAGCACTAACCCATGAAATTTAGAAGGACCAAAGTGGAGTGAAATGCTCAAAGCCACAAGAAGAAGGTGATTTTCAGCTTAGTAGTGTGGTTTAGTGGCAAGGTAGGCACCTAAACTACCCTGAGCTACAGAATTGGCTCTCATGTAAGTCATTTTACTTTTTAGTAGTTTAGTACTTAGAGCAGCAACAATCTCCAATTATAATACTAATGTTAAAATTTCAACATGTAATAGACGTATACCATTTAATCGATCTTCCCTGTTCCACCTGCCCCCACCAACTTCCCCCGCCACACACACATTTAAAAAACAGTAACAAAAACCAAACATAAAACATAACCAAACGAACTCCAGCTATTGATTTCCTTTCCAGTTAATGACCCTAATTTTTTTTCCCACTTTTGACTCCTCTATCCACATTCAATACATTGCTAGTCCTTTGGAATCTCTCTCAATTCCATTCCTTATTTTATAACCCACCACAAACATTAAGGAAGCCCCCTTATCATCTCATGTCTACACTACTACAATAGCTCCATAACTGACCTCCCCACCAATAAGCCTTACTTACTTTTACTTCATCCTACAGGCTACTACTACCAGGCTCATCTTCTTAACACCACTTTGAACATGTCACTCCCCATTCAAAACACTTTCAATTGGCTCCTCCATGCCTATGGGGAGGCATTCAAGGTCCTTCACAATTTGGCTTCTAATCTACCTATACATTCCCCAATGATCCACATTAATAAAGCCTTTCACTCCAGCCCAATTTGTTTTATTCAGAGTACTCCCAAACCCCACTACCTCCCCAACCCCCAAAATACTTTACACCAGGGGTCGCAAACTTGCTAACAGGGGCCAGGCCAGTAAACGTATATGAGCAAAGCTGTCCGCATAGTGAGGGTAAACATCTACCCAATACGATAGCAGAGTGAGCAGCAATTACTAAGGTCTTGTTCACTTGCCATGCAGGAATGGAGGGGTTACCCGATCTTTAGGTTTTTCAGCAGTAGTGGGAAATCCAGATTTTTATGGAAACTTTTACATGTTGATAACTAATTCCCATTTTTAGAAACCATCACATGGGCCAAACAAAACACATCTATAGGCCTTATCCAGGATACAGGCTGCCTGTTTGCGACCTCTGAGTTATACTTCCCTCCCCTGTATTCTTCACCTACTCTGTTCATCTACCTGGAAAGCCCTCCCCATCTTTCTTTCAAAATATATTCATCTTTTAAGACCCAGCCTAAATCCCATCTCCTCTAAAAGCCCTGCCTGGCTACCCCCACTTACCGTCATCTCTCCCTCTGAATTCATTCAAACATTTATTAAGCATCTACTCTCTGCCAGGCACTAAAAATCCTAAGGAGTAATGAAAGATTTTATCCTGAAAATTTGTCAAAGTCTAGGAATTATCATCTATACAATTTGTGATAATCAATCAACCAGTGATATTTCTCCTATGACTATCTCAAAGCTGTTGCTTAAATCGACTGCTATCTAACTTTTGTGCAATTTTATCTTCTTATAAACTACATCATAAGCAGCAGAGCATTATTTTAAAAAGCACTGGCTTTGTAGTCAAACAAATCTTCATTCAAATATCAGCTCTACCTCTCTGTGTGACCTTGGGCAAGTCACTTAAGCTTTGAGTATTAGTTTCCTCTTCAATTAAAAAAGAAGGGGGGGGCAAGGCATAGCATTGACCTCACAGGATTACTATGAGGATTCAATGAGTTATCATACATAAAGTGCCTGGCACGTAGTAGGTGCTCAAACTACTTCCCTTCTCCCCTTTACTTCCCCCTCCTTGGAAAAGGAATCATATCTTACATGTCTTTGTATTTCCAACAGAGTCTACGAGAGAGTAGGTGCTCAAACTGCTATTAATTTGAAGACTATGTATACGGTCTAGTACTAAAAAAAAATGGAAAGAAGTGCTACTGAGAAAGGGAAAGACAATAACAAAAGAAGTGACAGGATTCAGCGACTGTTTAGACATGGGGCACATGGGATAGAAATCAGGTTTCTACTCCCATATCATAGAAATTATTCTCATCAAGTGACCAATGGCCCCATAACCAAATCCAGTGGACTTTTTAGTCCTTGTCTTACTTTCTGCAGCATGACACTGTTGACTACTCTCTTCTTCTCAAAAAATTCTCTTCTCTTGGTCTCTGATATCATACCTACAACTTCTCTGGCAGATCCTCCCTTACAACTCCTATTCTTCTTTCTGTCCCTTAAATGTTGGAATTCTTCAGGACTCCATCTTCCCCAAGGCAAGCTAACCTATTTGTATTATTTTATTTACCATTTGGACACTGATGACTCAGAAACATGTATCTCTAGGACAGATTTCTCTCCTACCTTTCTGACATTTATTATAAATCTCCATTTGAATAAACCACAAGTATCCCAAACTCAATGTATCCAAGTATATATAACTCATCAACTCTTTCTTCCTACAAAATCTATTCCTCTTTCAGTCTTCTCTATCTCAGTGAATTCAACCCGTTGCCTAAGCCAAAAGCTCAGTTTCATCCTTCAGTCCACTTTTTTTCCTCATCATTCTCCCTAAATCTACCAGAAAGTCCCATTGACTCTACCTCTTAAATACATCTCAAATCCATTTGCTTCTCACCACATCCACTATCATCATCCTAGCCCAAATCAAGCCCCCATCATCTCTTACCTGGTCTACTAAAATAGTTTCCAAACTGATCAACCTGTTTCTAGTCTTGCCTCCCTCCAGCCTATCTATCCTCCATATTACAGATTGAGTGATCTCTCCAAAATGTAGATTTTTATTCCATTCTTCTGTAAACAGTAAAAAACCATGTCTCTCTGCATATGCATGAATGTATATATCCAGAAAAGAAAGGGATGGAAGGATAACCTTAAAACTACTAATTGTGGTTGTCCCTAGGAAGCAGGCCTGAGAGTGAGGGAGAAAAGAACCTTTTCACACGTCTGTAATGTTTGAATTTTTCCCAAGTAATACTTTTGTAATTAAAACCGAAAATTAGAAATAATAAAATATAAATCTGTTCATGTTGCTTTTAAAAAAACAAAACAAACAAACAAACAAAAAAACACATTTCCCTAATCCCTGGGACCTGTAAAATATTGCTCTTCTGTTTAAAACTCTCTCTACCCTCGGTTCCTACTACCTAACTTGGCTTACAAGACATTTTATGATCTAACCTTCCACTTCCTGCTTCCCTCATGTCTTTCACATATGGCCTTCTAGCTCTCCTAGTCTTCCTACCCTATTGTCACAAGAACAACTAAAAAGAACCAAGAACAGAGCTTTGGGGAATGACACACACTTACGGGGCAGAAAGAAGAAAATACTATGATAAAGATTTTTTTAAAAGAGGGATGGGATGATTAAAGATAAAGGAAGAAAACCAGGGTAATAGAGCATTAAATAAAAGCCAAGGGAACAGAGAATTTTGAGAAGGTAGGAAATCTTGGAGCCGTCAACAGTGTTTGAGACTAAAATACTTCATAATAATTTTTATTGACAAGTTTACTATTCCAACAAATACATTTAGCAGCCCCCTAATAAATTAATAATATCACCATCATGTATTCTTACTTCAAATTTCAAAACACAGTAGGCTCTAAATTTAACAAAATAAAACTGGACTATTTTCAGCAATGAGAAACTAGAAAAACACTAAAACATTAAAGTCAATGTAATATTTTAGAAGTACTCTTACTACTTTTAAAGAAAATCAGCAACTACATAAAGAGGTCTATCAAGTAAAAAGCAGTGCACTATTTTGAACTTGTCCATACGTTTAGCAATAGAACCTAGGTATTTCTTTAGCAATGAGAAGCTAATGATGATATCCTAAAGCCTTAAGACCAACATAATATTTTAAAGTATACTTTCACTACCTGTAAGGAGATACAATAATTACCAACAAAGTATTAGTAATAAAGGTCCCGCTTGAGATATTCTTAAGGGCAAGAGCTCTGTCATGTTCTCCATGCTTGCAACACAAAAAGTTCCAAAAAATACTTGCTGAATAAATGGTTTGCCTTAATGTATAGGGTTCATATAATTTGCAAAGTTCTGTTCACAATAAGACTGCTAGGTTATGTCAAAACTATTTTAAGCAGTTTGAATAGCTCTGAAATGTTGGTTGCAAGACTATTCTCTGGACTCAGGGTTAGTCAACTCTGCCGATCAGCTATATAAGAACAGCAACAGCAATTGGACTAGAAAAAGGTACTTTAACAAAGTGTGCAGAATTTAAAACAGAAAGAAAAATAAGTCTACCAGGAATTGTTAGCAGAAGGTAAGCTAGACAGAATGTAGCATAAGGAATAAAGGAGGAGAATAGATTGACATTCCAGCTCTAACACTTCCTAGGGGAGTGATATTAACTTCTAAGACGTACCTCCTTTTTTATTCTCTAATAAAATGAAGTTAACATGAGAACTAAAGTAAATAAAAGAGTACACAAAAGTCTGACAAATAACACGTTGTTCATTAACTGTTAGCTTTCTCTAATCTACTGAAACCATCAGGGTAATTAGGCCCAGATATTTAACTTGAAAGAAAGAGAGTTTTAATCTATTAAATCAAGACAGAGAGAAGTCTGGACAGAGGCCAGAGTCACAGATGTCAATTACACAGGCATGACAGGCCATAGGACACTATCCTGACCAAAACTTTTGACCTGTAACTTAGATGAAAACTAGATGAGATATTTATCAAATGTACAAACTGCATGGAGTTAGTAAAGGTAGCTAATATATCAGATATTAGAGTTAAGAAAGATAGCTAATATATCAGATATTAGAGTTAGGAAAGATAGCTAATACATCAGATATTAGAGCTAGGAAAGATAGCTAATATATCGGATAAGAGAATCAGTAGCTAAAATGAAAATAAGATCCAATTCCTTTTTTAATGGATAAAGGAAAAAAAGAAATTGGATTTGTTCTGGATTTTACGGTTAACAAACAAAGGGTACAGGAATGTATGATGGGCTAAAACAAACAAAACTAAATGATTGAATAGAAATAAGCATTTATTCTTTGGTTCAAAATAGTAACTGCACAAGAGCCAGAAGAGTATGTGTTTTAATAACAACATATTTGAAAGGGAATTGGGTTTTTTAGTAAGACTCTGCATAATAAAAGTTACTCCAAAAAAGGAAGATACGTGTTAGACTGTGCTAACAGCAATGTAATGTCCAGGATAAGAGATGTGATAGGCCCACTCTGTCCTGATCAGACTCCACTTGCATTCAAGTCTCGGTACCTTAAGAAAAATGTAGACAAGTTGAACACGTCCTTAAAAATGTTCAAAATATGTCAGTTGAGACATAGTGGAAGAGCTGGACACGTTTGGCTTAAGGAAGACATGATTTGTCAGGCAAGATGGCCAGGCATGTTGGCTCACACCTATAGTCCAAACACTTTGGGAGGCTGAGGCGAGGCAGGCGGATCATCTGAGGTCAGGAGTTCGAGACCAAGGCTGGCCAACATGGTGAAACCCCGTCTGTACTAAAAATAAAAAAATTAGCCAGATGTGGTGGTATACACCTGTAGTCCCAGCTACTTGGGAGGCTAAGGCAGGAGAATCCCTTGAACCGGGAGGTGGAGGTTGCAGTGAGCCGAGATCACACCACTGCATTCCAGCCTGGATGACAGCGCAAGACTCAGTCTAAAAAAAAAAAAAAAAAAAAAAAAAAAAGATTTGTGAGGCAAGAGATGGCTAGGACAGACTGAGACACTGACTATCCTCAAATATTTTTAGAGGCTTAAGAGAATAAGCTAACAGAAAAAAACGAGAAATAGGCCAGGCATGATGGCTCACATCTGTAATCCCAGCACTTTGAGAGGTCAAGGTGGGCAGATCACTTGAGGTCCGGAGTTAGAGATCAGCCTGGCCAACATGGTGAAATCTGTCTCTGGTAAAAATACAGAAATTAGCCAGGTGTGGTTGTGGGTGCCTGTAATCCCAGGTACTCGTGAGGCTGAGGCATAAGAATCGCTTGAACCCAGGAGGTAGCACTGCACCACTGCACTCCAGCTAGTCATCAAAGGTGCCCCAATTATGAAAGTCTACACTTACACTCCAAGCACCGTAAGAACAGAAATGAGGTTTCCTCTCCTTTATTTCCTAGCGTCTGAAACATACTGTGTTTTTAAAATGTTGTTGTTCTTGAAACTTCAGAAACTGTATAGAGTAATGGGTGGCCTGCTCCTAAAAATCAAGGACTAAGGCAGAATCCAGAAATGCTTGGATGCCGCAGAATGAAATGGCAGTACAACCCAGAGACAGAAGGGTTCTCCCAGGATCCTACATTCACTGTCCATGGCAGCCCAATTAGTCTATTCTAACACTCAAACTATAAAAGGCAATAACACATTCCCCAACTCAGAGCCAAAACTCTAATGAGATCATCTATGTGTATCCAGGAAAAGAAGTAGTAGAGTACCAATCAGGTTAACCTCTTTCCTTCCTACCACCATAATTTACCTTTTAATGAAGACAAGGCGTAACTACTGCTTTAGAAAATCTTAGAATATTTTACTGTTATGCTTGTTAATACCTATGGATTTCCCTTTGTATAACAGTTAAACACACTCTCCCCCCACCCCAAGACAAACAAACAATACTTGTTTAAGAAATAGCAGGATAAACAAAAAGTTGGACAAGGGCAATGTACTTCATAAACAACCTAGAAAGAAAAGAACCTCCCCCAAGAGAGAAAGCAGTAGTTAACTGGAATTAGGCCACACCTCTCTGAGAACGAATGCAAAAAGGGTAAACATGCTCCATAACAAATCCCTCAACCTCTCTGCATCCCCAAGCTACTGCAACCAGGTGTGTTATGCAGATTATTAATAGTTAAGATCACCTGACTTTACAATAAGATAAAACATCTTACTTGTTGCGCCAAGGCGACGTGTGTCTCTGGCAATATAATTTGCAAAGATAATAGACCTCATGCTGGTCTTACCAGACCCACTTTTACCCATCAACAGCACCTAAGGACAAAGTAGGGAAAAAGAAAGGAAAAAAGTTAGCAATCTAGAGCAAATCAAGTCTAGAGGGATTTATTTCTCTCCTGGATTTGATATTTTCCTGAAATGACAGTACCAACGACTTGGTGTGGATATTTAAAACTACCTAACTCTCCCCAACCAATGGTGAATGCAGAGATACTTAGAATTCCAGGAGCCAGGCACTTACCTATCACAGGACGAACATCCTTTAGGTGAGAGAATTACAGTGAATTTATGCTATTAACACGCACTGTTAATATGTTCAGAAACAGAGTAGAGAAATACCACATTAGAAGAAACTAAACACTGTTCTCTCATAATTCAATGTTTTATTAATGGAATTACCTAGCAAAGGATTGCAATATAACTGAAAGTTTTTCCTCCTTTTGCTCAAGGTCAACCTTTCCACCTCTGCCCTTGATTTCATCCCTTCCATTTACCTCTAAGCTCTTACTCTGTCCCTCCTTTTTCTTCTCAAAAGCTTCCCATGGCCTGCAGGATGAAGTCCTGAGACTACATATAAGACCCTCCCTGATCTAGTCTATTTACTTCTTATCCCTCATCTCCTGTTGCTCTTGGCCTGGAACTTTTAGCTTACAGCCATGCTTAACTGAACTACTGGTAGTCCCTCTGACTGTTCCCAGTCCTCTGAGAGGTCCTGCATCTATGCCGTTGTTTCATGCAGTACTCTCTGACAGTTAACTGTCCAGTCTCCTTTCAGCTAAATTGCAGTTATCCTTCAAGATTTGGTTCAGTAATCATTTTCTCAAGAAGCTTTTCTGAGTCCAATGCTCTAGACTGATTCAAGTGTCTTCTGTCCTGCCATGGCACTGTTATTTCATTGCAAAGACTATGATGCATTGCAGTCACTTATTTTGTGGGGGTCTGTCTCTCTCTCAGAAGACTGTAAGCTCCTGAAGGGCAGAGTCCCCTTGTACCTCCAATGCCTAACATATAACAGATGCTCAGAGCATGTACATCAAAAGAACAAGCAAGTTATCAAAACAAATACATAAAGCAAGAGAGTATCTGACAGTGAGAATTGTCCAAGGGAAAGGGTAGCCTCATGAAGGTAAGCAGCCTTCCTGTGAATGTCAGCATCTGACACAGAGAGACCTTGTCAAAGATGCTATATACTCTTGTACTAAAAGGGAATTTAGTAAAGTGACTTTGGAGAGTCCTTTCACATCTAGAATTTATGAAATAGAGTTCTAATTATCTTGCTTTTCTTTTTTATCTTTTTTTTTTTTTTGAGACCAAGTCTTTCTCTATCACCCAGGCTGAAGTGCAAAGACATGATCTTGGCTTACTGCAACCTCCGCCTCCCCGGTTCAAGTGATTCTCGTGCCTCAGCCACCCCACCTGAGTAGCTGGGATTACAGGCTTGCACCACCATGCCTGGCTAATTTTTTTTGTATATTTAGTACAAACAGGGTTTCACCATGTTGGCCAGACTCATCTTGGACTCCTGGCCTCAAGTGATCTGCCAGCCTCAGCCTTCCACAGTGCTGGGATTACAGGCATGACCCACTGTGCCCAGCCTTACCTTGCTTTTCAAATGAAGGGAATTTATGTTTTACCTTCAATCTCAAGATCTTTCATAAATCTCAAGATATTTCATAAAATTTCTAATTACAAATTTCTAATTACAAATTTCATAAAAATTTCTAATTATAAATATAAGGAGTATTGATGAAAATATACTATACTCAGGCTTGATTTAATCTAACAATTTACGTAACTTTATCTTACTAAGGAAATGTCACTGCTGAGCCAGTCTAAAGTTGCCACAAAAAATTTGCTTGTGTTCTCTAAAATTTTAATGGAAAAACAATAATTGTATACATTTAGGGGGTACTATGAGAGTTCTGATATATGTATACGATGCAGAATGATTAAATCAAGCTAATTTTTGTTCTTATTCATGTAGAAATGTCTGGTATATTTAGGCATTTTAGATGAAAGCAACTTCGGACAGGCTCATCAAGAACATTCCCTTAGCAAACTGTAGTTACAGAACTGAATTATTAGATGAAGCTAAGGCTAAATATGATATATTTCCTTTGGTTTTTAATTTATAAAGTGTACCTCTTTCAATAGTCTATGAAAGACTTATCAAGGCTAATCATGTTAGATACTGATCTAAGTGTTCTACAGGCATTTACTCATTTAAACGTCACAACAATCCTATGATACAGTTAATATTATTACTACCATTTTACAAATGAAGAAACCGAAGCCCCAAAAGGTTAAGAAATTAGCTTGAGCTGCACTCAGCAATTCTGCCTAAACCCCAATGTGGGGCACAAAGCTATGAGAGCACAAAGGAAGGTGTGTCCAATTCCATCTAAAGACTTCACATAAGACCTTTTAGTGGTAACATTTGAGTTAGGTTAAAAATAAATGTGCAGCCAGAGGCCTGGATGGTGTGTGGCATATGGCTTACACAAATTGAAAATTGATTTGTAAATCTGGAGAAAAGTAAATTCTGTATGGCTGTGATAGGGTGCATACGTGTGGCAGAGGGTTTGGTCAGTAACAGATTTTTAAAGGGCCATGAAGTCATTTGGATTTTATTCCATGGGCTTAGAGAAGTTACTAAAGGTTCTTAACTATGTGGATGACTCAGTCAGATTTCCATATTAGAAAAATTAAATCTCATAGCATAAAAGGGGAATAGAGTCACAGAGACCACATAGAAGGCTCCTGCAATAGTCCAGAAAAGATGGTGTACATATATATATCACAAAGTTCCTGAGTATCAACTTCTTACCTTTACCTTCACAGTTTTGATGTATCTAACAGTCTTACCTTTTTCTTCATGGCTGTATTTGGTAGCACCCACCTGCAGATATAAACCAAAAGACAGTTTCCATGATCCAATTCCCTTAGAAATTGAAATTAATGAAATATAAATAAACGTGGAGGTACAAAAAAGCATGTTCAGTACAACAGCTGAGTACAGTTGTGTGGGGGACCTCAGATGAATAGAGGCCCCATTTTCCTAAATTATAAAACTGTGTTTATGCTTCCTGTCTCCTAATTAGAAGCTCAAGAGATAGCTCCTAGGAAGATTTATTTAGGAATATAAATGAACCATTAAAATTCAAGATTCAATTTTTCATCATCTTAAAGCAACGCAGCTGCTTTAATGAATCAAACAATATCCTCTATTTCTAAAAAGTAAGAGTGTATTGAATACCCTCTATTTGAGGATTGAATATTGAATATCCTCTATCTCTAAAAAAACATTCAGCCTCTTAATGTTAAAATCAAGAAGCATCTTTTTAGTCCTTCAGCTGTCCTTCCAATCCCTATTTCACTCATCACAGGCACAGGTACATATAACACAAGTCTCAAATTCAGGTACAAATTGGCACAGAAAGCACCCTCAAAACCACTGGGCTCTGACCTGGAAATGCAAATCTTCTTCCTAGTCTATCCCCAAACTGGTGACAGGAAATCTCCTTTATTTATAATTCAAAACAACTCAACTGCTTTAATTAGAACACTCCCCCAGCACCACCACCAGGAATATCAGCCCCTTCCCAAGGGTTGTTTCTGCCCAGTTAGCACCAATTTGCTTTCCAGTTTATCCTGTTGTCAAAAGCATACCACCAATCAACATTACTGGTATATCGAAGCAATTTATCATTGTGGGGTGGGGAGAAGTTTTCTAATGCACAATACTCTCTTCAATTAGAACACCCCCACTTCCAGGTTTGACATAATACCCTTCACCCACCCAAGCGATCCTTCCGGTTCCCCTAGTGGAGGATCCATTCTTGGCCCCAGATTTTCTTTCTCCATCTTTTTCTCGGAGTCAGATTCCTCCATTGCGCAACAAGTCTTTTCCAGTCCCTTCTAAATCTTCAGTACTCTTTGGGGGGGGTTTTGTTGTTGTTTGTTTGTTTTCTTGTTCACCCCTCAACCGCCTATTCTCATCGCCTACGGCCCTCAGGACTGCTCTATTCTTGCCTCCGCCTTTGTCCACTGGGGGGCCGCCTTCCCCACGGTTACCTTTATCGCCCCGAACCTGGCCTCAAGGCACGGCCGCGCTGGCTAGCTCAAAGGCCAAGTGATTCGGTGGTACAAAGTAAGAGTTGGAGAATGACAGGAAAAGAGAGGTGGACTAAGGGCTCGTTCCAAGTTTGGGCCTCAGGCCCCAAGGTCTCGAAACCCAAAGGTAACTTCACCCGCAAAGAGGTGGGGACCGCGAAGGCGGAGGTGGCAGAAAGAGCTGACCCTTGCCGTAACCACTAAGCGGTGAACGCCTCAGCTGAGCCGTTGTTTCCTAGCTCGGCAGCTCAGGAGAGTCCGCCCGCGGCGGCAGTGGTTAAAACCTAACTGCCCGCCCTTCAGGAACCCAGGTACCTCACCGCAGCCACCCGACTGCAGGCCAGGATCACGTGGGCATCTGCCGTAAACCCGGAGTCTGTCACGTGACTGTCGCTACCAAAGGGACGGGTGGGCTGGGAAGAATACCATAGAGACTGCTCCGGGAAAGCCAGAGTGCCGTCTGTTTCGTCGTCACGTTGCCTCGGCTCTGGCTCCGCGCCTCGGGCGGGGTGGGGGCGTTGGGAGCCCTCAGCCTCTTTAATGTGGGTGGACCTGGCCCCACCTATCCGCTATGGAGAATTAAAGGAGCCGGTGGCAATTTCAGTGCCTCTGAGCTCCCCGTTTTTACTGCTGGTTACCAGTAATGGTTTTTGACCGGGAAGATCGAGCATTGTCTTTGCCTTCCTGCTTTTTGTTGTTAATCCTTGCAATCCAGTTTGTAATTAAATGTCTAATACATCCGAAACTCTTAGAACTGTGTCTTCCACATAGCAAGTGCTCTATAAATTATTTATTGCTGAAACCAGGGATTCATCGAGAATTTTAACACACATATTCATCTTCCCACTTGTTTAAAACAGGATGTCTAGGGCTGGAAGTGGTGGGTCTTGCCTATAATCCCAGTACTTTGGGAGACCGAGGAAGGAGGATGGCCAGGAGTTCAAGACCAACCTGGACAATATAGCGAGACCCCATCTGTAAATAAATAAAGTCTAGAATTGATAACAGAAAGACTACTGGTAGGGATATGCACACCAGAAAAATTCCCCAAAGGGTTCAAAGATGTTGCTTCTGGAGAGTGGGGTAGGTGTAGGACGTGATACGTCAGGGGACTGTTATTTATCTTAAGACCTTCTGTGCTATATATATTTCTATAATGTATAAATGATATATAACAAGCTATTAATATAACAGTTATATTTACTATAATCAAGTAATACTTAAATAATATGTTAATATAAATGGTATATTGTTATTTTTAATGCATGTGTATTTTTTGTTAAATATATTATTTATAATCAATACATTATATATGATATATTACATGTATTATTTACACATAACTGTATACATACATTACTTTGAAAAGAAAAAAAGGGAAGGAAGGAAGAGAAACTGTAGGAAACAGAGTACTATGGAAACTGCCTTTGCAAAATTGTAAGTGAGGAAATTATGACAGTGAAAGAGATCAGACTTAACTGACTCCATCTTTCTTTTTATCTTTAAGCCGTCATGTTCATTCCTGGGCGTAGGCAGAACTAACCTTGGGATGGTATTTATTTTATAGTTTAACTCTAATACAAAATTGAGAATAGCCCTTTCCCTCTACCTCCTCCCCCCACCAAAAAAAAAAAAAAAAACAAAACACCTTTTACCAGGGATCCAGTCGGCCTTTGCAGGAATAACAAATTAGCAACAAGATTAGAAATTACAGTTTAGGTGCCATGCAGCCTCCAGCTGCAAGAGTCTGAACCTCTCCAACTTGCTCCCAGGAATAACATCACGGTTGTAAAACCTAAGATCAGTGCTTCATGTATTTTGTAGACCCTGCATTCAGATGCACCAGCTTATGATACAGGAGGAGGGGCAGGGAAGTGCTGGGTAGGGAAAGGCAGGCCCCTGGCTAGGGCTTCACCTTTTGGGCCTGTGCTCAGGGACCTAGGTGAGGGCAGGCACTCCTGCCTTGGGCACGCAAATGTTACAGTCACTCCTAGACGTTGCCGAGGGGTCGCAGCCCCACAGCCTGCCCGTATGCATGCTCCCCTTAGAGGTTTGAGCATGAGGCACTGAAGAAACAAACCATTCCCCCTGTGGTATGTCCTGCCATGGGAATAGGGGAACTTTCCCAGTTTCACTTACACCACTCAGACCGGTAATCTTCCCCAACCAGTTCTGCGATCCCACCCAGGAACAGAAGATAGCAAGAAAAACTCACTTAGAGCCCCCTATGATTCCTTATCCAACTCAACCAATCAACACTCCCCACTTCCCAAGCCCCTACCCACCAAATTATTCCTAGAAATTTCAGTCCCCCAGTGCTCAGGGAGACTGATTTGAGTAATAAAACTCCAGTCTCAAGCACAGCTGGCTCTGCGTGAATTACTGTTTCTCCATGGCAATTTCCCTGTCTTGATAAATCAGCTCTGTCTAGGCAGCAGGCAAGGTGAACCCATTGGGTAGTTACACTGCCTGCTCCCACACATCCCACTTGAGGTCCTGTATGATTCCTTCTCTCCAAAACTGCCTTGCCTCAAGAAAAAATTATCCTACTCTAATTAGTGATCCATTGCCCTATCACTAGATAATCTTTTGTCTCCTTCCAACCAACTACCCCAAACAACCTCCTCCATTCTGGCTTTCCTTGTCTGATGAAGACTTCCGAGTCCCAAACCAGGAAGTCACTTTAGATTCACTGCCCTCTGTATGTGTCAATGAGACCAGGTCATGATTAGTCTATTTTCCACTATCTCCCTGTTCTTATTCTTACTGCTGCTCTTTTTGTTCCTGCTATCATAATCTCTGGCCTGGATATCCACAATAGCCTCCTAAGTGATTTTCCCACAGTGGCAGTTCAAAAGGGGGTGGGAGTGAGTGAGTTGATCTTCATCAGTCATCTAATCCCCCAAAACATTTGATGTAATTAATATGTGCTTGCTTTCTAAAGGCAGCTTTCAAATGTGCCTTCTAACACCTACTGCCCACAGGCTTCACCAGCCAAATTGGTCCCTTAAACCACTCTTTCATAAAAATTTACTGTCTAGGCAGGGCACCATGGCTCACGACTGTAATCCCAGCACTTTGGGAAGCCAAGGTAGGTGGATCACCTGAAGTCAGGAGTTCAATCAGGCTGGCCAACATAGTGAAACCCCATCTGAACTAAAAATACAAAAATTAGCCAGGTGTGGTGGCACGTGCCTGTAATCCCAGCTACTTGGGAGGCTGAGGCAGGAGAATCACTTGAACTGGGGAGGCAGAGGTTGCAGTAAGCCAAGATCGCACGACTGCACTCCAACCTGGGCGACAGAGTGAGTAAAAAAAATATATATATATATTTTACTGTCTCCCTGTTGCTGCTGGTATCCTTCAAACCATCCATCCTCCGTAAAAATTGCTCGAGTGATCCTTTATTTTAGTTAATTAATTAGTTCTTGTAGAGACTGTGGTCTCACTTTGTTGCCAGGTTAAAACTCCTGGCTTCAAATGATTCACCTGTCTTGGCCTCCCAAGGAGCTGGGATTACAGGTGCGATCAAATTTCTTTTTGTTGTGTTTTTGTTTGTTTGTTTGTTTGAGACAGGGTCTTGCTCTATGACCCAAGCAGGAGTACAGTGGCACAATCACAGCTCACTGCAGCCTCAACTTAAGTGATCTTTTAAAGCACAAATCAGAGGAGACTACTTCTCTACTTTAAAATCTTCCCATAACTTAAGGAAAAAGTGTGTCAACACAAGGACCTTCAAGATCTGGCCTATAGCAACTCACGAGCTATATTTCTATATCCACACTCACTACATCACAAGCTTCATAAGGAACTGCTGGTAGCTGCCTCAAAGTGCTAAGAGGCAAGAAGTAAGAAGAGGCAGGAACAGATAAAAAGGGGAGGGGAGGGATGAAGAAGAAATGGGGAGAAGTAGGGATATGGGAAGAGGGAAGGAAGAGAGGGGTAAGGAGAAGAGGAAAAAGGAAGAATAGAGGTAGGAGGAGGGGAATGGAAGAAAGGTAGTGGTAAAGGATTGAGGAACTAAATCAAATGAAGTATTGACTCCGAGGAGTGATGTGGAGGGCCACTGTGCAATGTATTCCTATTGTAAATCAAAAATAAAATACCAAGGTTCCTGAACCATTTAAATGTACTTTCTCCTCTGCTAGAGCGCTCTTTAAAAATTTAACCTGAGAGACTGTTTCTAGCCATGACAGGAAGTAGGGGTTGAACATGCCTCATTATACCTCTCCAGCTTTAACATCAACACAAACCTTTAAATCTGATGAGAAGCATTTACAATCTATTCTTTCTGAACCTGGAGGCTTCATCTGCATGATTAAACTTTGGTCTCCACAACCTCTTATCTTAACCCAGACGTTCCCTTCTATTGATTCCAGGTCTTTAGATAAACTCAAACAATTGTCAACCAGAAATTTTTTCAATCTACCTATAAGATGGAAGCCCCCCGCCTCCACACACACACCCCTGCTTCCAGTTGTCCTATCTTTCTAGGCCAAACCTATGTATTTCTTAAAGGTATTTGACTGAAGTCTCCTGTCCCCCTAAAATATAAAAAACCAAGCTGCACCCCCAACCACATTGGGCACTTGTTCTCAGGATCTCCTGAGGGCTGTGTCACAGGCCATGGTCACTCCTGTTTGGCTCAGAATAAATCTTGTCAAATATTTTACAGAGTTTGACTCTTTTTGTTGACACTATATGGTCTAGCAGTTAAGATTCTGGTTTCTACCCAGGTACCTTTTGCTGCTTATTTTTCACATTTTTATCTTTTTGAAAACCTTAACTACATAGGAAATGGAGGTCACTTTTTATTTTTGTCAAATTAATATTTAAACTTTAATTTGACAAAATTAGGTTCCTTTCAGAAAGTGTTAACTAAGCCCTATTACTCACACTTTCATTCAACAAATGTTCATTGAGCAGCCATTCAGTGCCAGGAACTGTATTAGACAAGAGGGATACAAACATCACTCTATTTCAGGTTCCACTGCCTGTCAGATGCTTTTTGTCTTAACACTTCAGCTCCACTGTACGCACACAAACATCATCATTCCCTTTGTCTAAATCCCAACACATATACTTTTTTAACCATCCATCTCAGCAAGAAAAAGTAATACAGGCCCCCAACAAATCCTTTCATAAGTTTCCTTTTATGCCCTAAATTAAATCTAGTTAATCTATATTTGCAAACATGCTCCTGGGTCTCCAATACTCAAACTGTCACTCATAAGTTGCCTGCCCTCCTATTCCACCCTCCCCCTCTTCCTCTTTTTCCATAGCTCACTGCTACTTCCCAGAGCCCCTTGAGTTTATTCCCACATACTGCTGGCAGCTCTTTTCTCCCCATTCCCACATCATGGCTTCAAATATCACAAAATGTTCTATTTAAAAAGATTTAAGGTTTTGATTGATGAAAACTTAATGTGGGGACTTTCAGTTTCCAGTCCTGCATATAAAGAGCTTAGAAGTCACAACTCCATTTTAACAATAAGTAAAAAACTGAACAAACTGAAACATCAACAATTATTCTTAAATCCTTCAGAGAAGTGAGGCCACAGGACAAACAGCCCATGGTTAAACAGCTGCCAGAATTGGGGAGGTCAAATACAGATAATGACAAGTATCTGGAGCAAAATTCCATGAGCAGAAGCCTCCCTGGGAACCATTATCTAGGTAGTAAAACTGAACTGTCAGAGATGTTTGAACCTGAGCAACTCCATCTTTAGTAGAGGCTGGGTAAAGTAAGGTTGAGACCTACTGGGCTGCATTCCCAGACAATTAAGGCATTCTGAGTCACAGGATGAGATAGGAGGTTGGCACAAGATACAGGTCATAAAGACTTTGCTGATAAAACAGGTTGCAGTCAAGAACCTGGCTAAAACTCATCAAAACCAAGATGACTGAGAGTGACCTCTGCTACACTCCCACCAGCACCGTGACAGTTTACAAATGACCTGGCAACATCAGGAAGCTACCCTATATGGTCTAAACAGGAGATGCATGAATAATTCACACCCTTTTAGCATATCATCAAGAAATAACCATATAAACGGGCAACCAGTGCCCCTCGGGGCTGCTCTGTCTATGGAGTAACCATTCTTTTATTACTTTACTTTCCTAATATCTTGCTTTCACTTTAAGGACTCACCCAGAATTCTTTCTTGTGGGAGATCCAAGAACCCTCTCTTGGCATCTGGATTGGGACCCCTTTCTGGCAACTACCAAAGGGACTAAAGGCTAACTTTGGGTAAGTGGTGTGCTCCAGTAACATCTTTTTGGTAAACCTCGAAGAGACAATGCTGAAGAAACACCCTGGTCCAAAGGAAATACACTGCAGCACTGATTGGATGACTTTGGGTAAGTAGTGGGGTACCCAGGTAAAGAATGCAATTGGGTTAGAGGACCAACTTAGGGGAGTTAGAGTCTCTCCTAAGACAGAGTGGGTTAGAGGCCCCTCTTAATAAAAGGCAAGGACGCTTGAGTGACCTTGGATTGGAGGCCCAACTTAGGACGGTTAGAGTCCCTTCTAAGATTTAGTGGATTATAGGCTCCGCTCAGTAAAGTCCCTTTTCCCTAAGAATGGGTTTGGCACTACAGGATGTTAACTGCTATTCTCTTTGGAATAAGCTGTCTTGCACTCTCTGCTGTGGGTGACAGGATTAGGCATGTACAGGACAGTGGGATATGGGAAGCTTTTTATTCTCCCCCAAAAGGGGAAAGTTGAGAGCTGATGGAACTGCTGGAAAATATCCCTTCACGATCAAAAAGCAGTCACCTGAACATTTGATTCAGTGTGGCTGCAATGGGTGGGTCTTTCTCTTTACCTTCCTGAGCTTTTTACTCCTGGGAGGAGGTTGGATTAATGATGATGGGGCCCAACTGGGGGCAAGCTTGGGCCTTGCCAGTTTGATATTGAGTGCTAAGCAGAGTGGCTAATGTCTATATTTTGTCATATGTATTTTGCTCAGCCAGAACAGAAAAAGATAACTTTCCTTTGTGTTGCGGCTTGGCCCCCAGGGCTATGGTGCAGCGAGCTGGGTCACTAGGTTGACTCAGGGAAAGGAAACCCAGAAGCCTGGCATGCTGGCAAAAGGACAAGAATTTCTTATGAGTCAGACTTCTGGTCTCTCTCTCTCTCTTTCTCTCTCTCCCCCCCAATCCCACCCTGCAAACCAGTTGAATGAATGGTAAAAATCACTGTTTATCTCCTCTGTAATGTTTAATTAATGGATAAAACTAATTTATGAGGATTTGTGAGGCTAGTCTTAAGCTGTAGCAAATCTGGTGTGCTTCGTGTGTCTTGCTATGTTGTTCTGTAATAAAAGAAGGCTACCTCAGGATAGAACATGGGCCTAGGACCCCAGAACCAACTTCTCAAGATGGCCTAGAAAACTAGTCAGTTACAAACTTTGCTGAAGTTCCCTGAAAAAAACTGGATAAGGTTTCCCTCTTGCCTTATATGTTCTTAGAAGCTTGACATTATAACAATGTGGCCATGCTTTCTCTTTTTACAATGGTATCCTAGGTTCAGGATTTAATTCCCGGCTTGCGGAATGAGTCCTTTATCTTCTGTCTGTCTGTGTAGCTATATGTGTTATATGTGTGTAATATAAAAGAGCTTTAATTAATTGGTTTAATAATAAGAGCTTAAATATTTTGTCAGAAAATTAAAAAGTATAATGCCTTTTGTTTAGTTCATGTGACTTAAATAATCTTTGGGAAATAACAGTTTTAAAGATTATCAGTAAAATAAAAATATCTTCAAAATGTAAGCATTTGGTCTAAATTAGGTTAGATTTTTAAAAATTTATACTTTAAGTTCTGGGGTACATGTGCAGATTGTGCAGGTTTGTTACATAGGTATACACATGCCATGGTGGTTTGCTGCATCTATCCCCCCAACATCTACCTTAGGTATTTCTTCTACTGTTATTCCTCCCCAATCCCCCTACCTGCTGCTATTCCTCCCCTAGCTCTCCCACATCCCAACAGACCCCAGTGTGTGATGTCCCCCTCCCTGTGTCCATGTGTTCTCATTGTTCAACAACCACTTATGAGTGAGAACATGTGGTGTTTGGTTTTCTGTTCCTGTATCAGTTTGCTGAGAATGATGGTTTTCAGCTTCATCCATGTCCCTGCAAAGGACATGAACTCATCTTTTTTATGGCTGCATAGTATTCCATGGTGTATATGTGCCACATTTTCCTTATCTAGTCTATTTTTGATGGACATTTTGGTTGGTTCCAAGTCTTTGCTATTGTGAACAGTGCCACAAAAAACATGTGTGCATGTGCCTTTATAATAGAATGATTTATAATCCTTTGGGTATATACCCAGTAATGGGATTGCTGGGTCAAATGGTAGCTCTGGTTCTAGATTCTTGAGGAATCGCCACATTGTCTTCCACAATGGTTGAACTAATTTACACTCCCACCAACAGTGTAAAAGCGTTCCTATTTCTCCACATCCTCTCCGGCATCTGTTGTCTCCAGATTTTTTAATGATCACCATTCTAACTGGCATGAGGTGGTATCTCAATGTGGTTTTGATTTGCATTTCTCTAATGACCAATGATGATGAGCATTTTTTCATGTTTGTTGGCCTCATATGTCTTCTTTTGAAAAGTGTCTGTTCATATCCTTTGCCCACTTTTGAATGGGGTTGTTTCTTTCTTGTAAATTTGTTTAAGTTCTCTGTAGATTCAGAACATTAGCCCTTTGTCAAATGGGTAGATTGCAAAAATTTTTCCCCATTCTGTTTGTTGCCAGTTCACTCTAGTGATTGTTTATTTTGCTGTGCAGAAGCTCTTAAGTTTAATCAGATCCTATTTGTCTATTTTGGCTTTTGTTGCCAGTGCTTTTGGTGTTTTAGTCATAAAGTCCTTGCCTATACCTATGTCCTTAATGGTATTGCCTAGGTTTTCTTCTAGGGTTTTTACGGTGTTAGGTCTTATGTTTAAATCTTTAATCCGTCTAGAGTTAATTTTTGTATAAGGTGTAAGAAAGGGGTCCAGTTTCAGCTTTCTGCACATGGCTAGCCAGTTTTCTCAACACCATTTATTAAACAGAGGAATCCTTTCCCCATTGCTTCTTTTTGTCAAGTTTGTCAAAGATCAGAAGGTTGTAGATGTGGGGTGTTCCTTCTG
>CAUYLG010070747.1:0-35714 GCA_963573385.1 Cacajao melanocephalus
AGAAACTTGCTCATGAGGAGAAATAAGTAACTCTTTGAAAATTATTTCCCACCCTTTCAACAACTTCTTTAGAAACTTGGCACTTCACAAAGGCAAGTATTGATATCTCTATAGCACCACAAACTTTTAATGGAAACCAAACAATAGAGACTTGTACATCAACAGTATCATTATTAACCAGTATTTATTAAGTTCCTTACATGTGAGAAGTACCATGCTTGGTGCTGCAATGCACATGAGATGAAAATAATTTCCCTAGCTATCAAAATAGCTAACAATCCAGTTTAGGGGTACAATGAGAAATAAATATTTGCATTCACTAATCCTGATTGTCTTCTGATAAGGTTAAATAATGATAATAGCAGAGCTTTTGTTCTAGAGAGCATTGGATGAGTTTGTACACATTTGTAGTAAGAGCCAGAGGGAAAATTTAATTGTTTTGTTTAACAGAGGAAGAAGAACTCTAGACAGACTCTGGGAAGAGAAGAAGGCAAGAAAGGTAAACTGTCAGTGACATTTTAGAAGGAAATATAATAAAACACATCAGAAGGAAAAATAATAAAACGTGTTATGAATTTTAAACTGTTTGCTGTGGAGTACAATGTACAAAGCGCTCCTCTGTAACATCTCCAGTAAAGTCTACATTGCTCACTGATAATTGTATGTAAGTGGACATGTCTGGGAAACAAAATCATGCTTAATTTTACATTTGTGCCCATGCAATGCAGGTCAGGGACAGCAAGAAAATCTGGTCCAATATATTCATCACAGGATCTATGCCTAATCCCTACCCATCCCTTAATATGGAAGTGTTTACACTTGCTCTCTTCTCCTTGGCTGTGGCTTCCTGGTTTTTTATGGCAGATCCAGTACCCTGAACCTGGACTCCAGTTGGTTTGATGGAATTCTCCTCTAGCTTCTTGGACACTGTACTGGGTTGAAGAGTATCTTCCAAAAAATTCACATCTACCCAGAACATCAGAACATGAACTTTTTTGAAATATGTTTTTGCAGATGTCATCAAATAAAAATGAGCTAATACCAGATTAGGGTAGGCCCTTATCCAATGAATAGTTGGATAATCCTTACAAAAAGAGGGAAACTTGGACATGCACATTCCGGGAGAGCCTCCATGTGCTGGTGCACACTGAGACTAGAGTGATGTGTCTACAAGCCAAGGGATGCCAGAATTTCCAGCAGGCACCAGAAGCTAGTAGAGAGGCATGGAACAGATTGTCTCTCTAAACCTCCAGAAGGAACCAAGCCTGCAGATGCCTTAATTTCAGACTTCTGATGTTCAGAACTACAAAAGAATGAATTCCTGTTGCTTTTAGCCTCCCAGTTCGTGGTAATCTATTGCGGCAGTTGTAGGAAGCTACTACAGACCCTTATTTTACTAACTCAGGTTCTGACATCTCCCAGTCTTAATGAGGTAATCTTCCTCTGATCCAGGCCTCAGAACCCAATTCTAGCCAGACCTGCAACAGGAAGTAGGAGGATTTGGTGGAGATCTCTATAGAAGACACTTAGTTTTTCCTAAGACCCCGAGAAGGAAAACAATAAGGCATCATTTTCCCATTATAACCCTTTCTATTTCTCTATATAATAGCACAGGACTCCAGAGGTTAGGGCTCCTGAGAACTAGAACCCCTACAGAAACCCAATAACCCAGTCATGTTGATCCAGTATGTACAACATGACCAACTTCGTTTATACCTGAAAACAAAGATGGCAGGATTGTCCCTATCCACAAACTTCTAGATGCATTTCCTCTATATTCTGCAGACAAAGAATAAATATACACCTGCTTAGGGTTAGGATGTGCTCTGCCTCATGGACATTTCTTTAAAATGACCTGGTCCAAAAATTGTTATATGAGATGTGCTCAGAATGAATACTATGCTTCTCTGATAAATAACTCTTCATTCATTCATTCAACAAATATTTATTTAGTTTCTGTAACGGGCTACTATATTTGGGGATTTACTACTTTAAAAAAGATGTGGGACTCAAGATATGGTTAAAGAGAAAAAGACATGAACACTCACTGATGATACAGAGAGATAAATGCTATGGCATGGATCCCCAGGAAGTCACAGACTTAACTGAAGTTTCACATATTCGGGAATGAGCTGAATGCCTTTCTTACAGAAATCTGTATTGCTCCGTTCAGTTGTCGAGCTAACTGCTCAACATCAGCATCTCAACATGGGTTCGTTATTTTCTATTCATCTTGTGTACACAGTTACTCTAGTGAGTGATAAAACCTTTGCTTCTTTGAGGGAAACGATCCTCAAGTGAGAGATAAAACTTCAGTGTGAGATGGAAAAGGCAGATAACTTGCCTTGTCCTTCTAAACACAGGAAAACACCAACAGGCATGGAATTTAAGAGCAACAAGTCATCTTTTCAAATACTGACATCGTAGAAACTACATATGTTTTAGAAGATGCCATCGTAGGTCACAATAAATGGCAAAGGCCTGCATTAGTAAAAATTAGATGGAGAGAAGCAGAAAACAGAGAGTTCTCTGAGCATGAGAGAGCAATGAAAGACTAATTGCGCCTTTGTTTTGGAGTGAAACGTTTGTAAAAGGATTGAAAGAACCTCCATCTTCCAATTTTTGTATTTCCATGAAAATAATTGGCCTCTGTTCCCCATTTTTATGGTTCCTCCTGAAGTAGAGGAAAAACAGATTTTTTAAAAATCTTCTAAAGAAACTAAGCAAGTGTGATTTAGCGCTTTTAATCCTCTGTTTTTCAGAACCATCTCTTTTCAGAATGTATCTCTGCTTCTCCGTAAGAAATCTAATCCCCATAAGGTCAGGACAGAACATAAGAGAAGGACAGAAACCGAGAGACAGCAACAGCTGCCTTTCCCTTCAATGTAGTGGAGATGTTTAATTCTGTAAAAGCAAGTCTTACAAAACTCAATTGAGGAACAGATAGTCACGATGCAGTTTTTTTGTTTTTTTTTTTTTTGGGTGAAGTTTTGCTCTTGTCACCCAGCCTATAGTGCAATGGCACAGTCTTGGCTCAATGCAACCTCTGCTTCGTGGGTTCAAATAATTCTCCAGCCTCAGTCTCCACAGTAACTAGCATTACAGGCTCCCACCACCATGCCCGGTTAATTTTTGTATTTTTAGCAGAGACGGGGTTTCACCGCGTTGGCCAGGCTGGTCTCAAACTCCTGACCTTAGGTGATCCACCGGCCTTAGCCTCCAAGAATGCTGGGATTATAGACATGAGCCACCGCGCCCAGCCCCACATTGCACTTTCAATCAGCGCTATTAGTAACAGCTGATCCTCGCTTCCTATTTATCTAACTCCTGCATCTACTTCTCGGTTGGCTCCAAGCTTAGGAAGGCAAACATCAGGTGTTATTCATTAGCCACACAGTCCCTTTTTTGCCAATTCCTTTCTGCACCATCCATCAAGATTGTTTCACATTGCTTTTCATTTGCTTAACTGTGAAACTCTCTCTGCCAGGTTTCCATTATGAAATTACTTTAGGCTGTTCTAAATGCGGAGAAATTGTGTCCAACCTACATGGGCTTTCTTCATTCACCGAGTATCCATGACATCTCATAAATATAGCTCTGTACCTTTCTCCTTAAATTACAGTTACTTGAGTATTTGTTTGATTTGCCATGCTAAACTCCACCCTCACGTCACTAAGCCACCTGCTCCAGCTTCTTCCCCTCTTCCACATGACAGAACATGAAGCTCTGCAGTAACAGGACTTAATCTTCTTTGCAGATCCAGTAATGTCTAGTGGAGTGTCAGGTACACAACCTAACAAAAGGAAGTCACCAGCCTGTCCTGCTTCACTTTAAGATACAAATACCATCACAATTCCAAACAGCTATTAAAATATCTCTGTGCTTATATTAGCAGTAGATCTGTTGTCTCCTCTACCACTTGGTTCAGTTTAGAAGGATGTACTTCTCTAAATGGGTCCAGTTCTCTTTGGGGACTTGGGGGAAAGAGTAGGAGGGTGGTAAGGGATAAAAAACTACAAATTAGGTACAGTGTATACTGCTCGGGGGATGGCCGCACCAAAATCTCACAAACCACCACTAAAGAACTTACTCATGTAACCAAACATGTTCCCTAGAAACCTATGGAAATAAAAATAATAAAATAAATGGTCCAGTTCTGCTTCCAAATGTCAGCAAAAGAGAGAAATGGAGAATCTGGCCAGTGATCACACCATAACATGTAAGCTGCAATGATTTCTGTTACTCATGTATTCTCGTCCCTTGTGGGAAATCTACGCTCTTTAAGGACTTCTGGGTTTTTCCTCTGAGTCAGTTGGGACCAACTCAGTCCATCAAAGAGATTCTAGTTGCATCCTATACTTCTAGGGGACACTTTGCCCTCTATGCAAAATTTCCTGTCCCTACATTTATCTTATCAACCATAAGCCACATAGCTTTGGAGGGAGAAGGTTTGGTCAAGGCTCAAAATGTACAGTTCCACACTCATACACATACACTCATTGTGCAATCATAAAACTGAGTAACTGTTCCCTGGAAGTAGAACAATGCCCTAAACTCACCAGCTAGGTCCACCTGCCAAAGCAACTGACAGCCTCTACAGCTAAAATGTAAAATAAAATAAAATAAACTTTACCTCATTAGGCACCTCACCAAAATACCTTATGCCCCGAAGATATGTGTGTATGTGTCTGTTTGCCAAGACAGAGCTTCAAATATTTTTTAAAATACAAATGCTTTTAGGAAGGACATAGACACTCCAATTCCCCATAGCATCTACCAAAACATGGAAACTTCACATATTGTCTTTCTGCCTGGCCTCTGTAGACATTAGAGTTTGAGCATTCAGCATTACAGCTCCACATGATTAACTGCACTCTGGAGGATGTGGGGATAAAACACATATACACAGCCACGTGAGCTGAGAGAAAGTGTAACCTTGACAATATCTGTGTGTTTCTGTTAATGATTCTGGGGCTCTTTTTAGCATCTTGTCTTCTGAATAACCACAGGTAGACAGTTGGAAATTGGAGGCTCATCGGCAGAAGGAAAGACAACACCACAATCACCCACAAGACTGAGACTTTTCCCAAGTTATGCATGTTAGTTTGGTGGTCAGAATGTCTGTCGAATCGCTAAAACATCTATCCCATGAGATGCATTGAAGTAGGTGGGTCACTGTCCTGTGGGTGGCCACAAGGGCCACCTGCAAGAGATGGGATGAGTCGAGGGGTGATAAAGAAATAGAGCCAGAATGCTCCCCTAACTATGAAAACTCTGCTTTAATCTGTTTTGCATATTGCTGGTTCCACTAAGAGAAAATAAAGCAGGTAAGAAAACCACTGGGATAGGTTACAATAATTTTTTTAAAGTACTCGCTTTATAGAATGCCACACTTCATTTCTTTTGCTTAAGCCTATCTGAAGAGTAGTGGTCCTCAACCTTGGATGTGCATTAGAATTATCTGGGGGAAATTTTTTTAAATACTGATGCCAGAGCTCAACTCCCAGAGATTCTGATTTATAATGTGTCTGGGACTTGACCTGAGCGTGGACGTTTTCTAAAGCTCTTCGCCGATTGGCTGATTCTGATGTGCAACCAGGGTTGAGAACCTCTACTGGATAGGGAAAAGAACAGATTTTGGAGTCATGGAGATGGGGTAGACTCCTGAGCATCTCTAACTGCCCATAAATGTAATCTAATTACATTAATTCTCAGAGCCTGCATTTTATGCACTTACATATTGAGTGGATTTGTGCGTGTGCATGTGTATGTGTGTTATTATCCACTTATCACCTTTTTGTTTTCATAAAAGTTTCAGGTACCTTGCAGAAATGCCTGGAAGAATTGCATGTAGGGTCCGGTGCGGTGGCTCATGCCTGTAATTCCAGCACATTAGGAGGCCAAGGAGGGTGAATCACCTAAGGTCAGGCGCTCAAGACCAGCCTGAACAACATGGCAAAACCCCATCTCTACTAAAAAATACAAAACTTGGCTGGGCATGGTGGTGCATGCCTATAATCCCAGCTACCTGGGAGGCTGAGGCCTGAGAATGTCTTGAACCCAGGAGGTAGAGGTTGCTGTAAGCCAAGATTGTACCACTGCACTCCAGCCTGGCTGAGAGAACAAGACTCTGGCTCAAAAAAAAAAAAAAAAAAAATGCATGTAGGATAGCAGGAAAATTTTGGAAAAGAAAAATGAAGTCATAGTAGAATATTCTCCAATGGTTGTCATACAGATATCCTCACTTTCTGGGACTTCTTAGCAGTGGGTGTTAGTAAAGGCAGACACAAAACTGCTTGCACCATCTACAACTTCGACAAGCTGCTGACTGCTTAGAGAATCACTACCAAGAGGGTTTTGTTCTGCAAGACACTGTGATGTGATAAACCAAATCCTCAAGCCACAGTAAAACCCATAAGGAGCTCTACGGGGCTGAGCCTCAGTTTCCTACATCTATAAAGTCAAGAAGATGACAGAGACTACTGGTACCTACTCAATTACCAGTCTCTTCCTCTTTAATGACAGAATCATGTTTTTATTGGGAGTAACAATGTGACCAGAAAAGAAAAAGGAGGAGGAAGAAGGGAAGAAAAGGGAGGAAGAGGAAAAAGAGAAGCTCTCTATCTTTTCCATTTGCAAATAAGTGTAGCCAATTGGATATGAGTAGACGTTCTCACAAACATGGTTTACAAGGAAACCTACTTAAGGGGACTGCCCCTGGTTGGAACAGTGCTATTCTGTTCTTTTTCCTTCTGAACGTATAACAAGAGTGTGCTAGCTGGAGCTGCAGCAGCCACTTTAGGACCATAAGGAAAAACAGAAAGAATTTCAGAGACTGGTTCTGAGCAATGAACCACTGAACGACAACCAGTGAAACTTAGACTCCTCGTTACATTAAGTTATAAAAATAAGCTTTTATTGTTTACATTGTTATAGTTAAGTCTCAACTCACAGCCACCCTCAGTTCTCAACTAACACAGAGACAACTACATCTTATAGTATGGTAAGAATTAAGTTAAAAAACATAGGCAAATTTCTGGTATTTCCTAGTGCTAATTTTGTTAATCTTCCATTCCATTAGTATTTATGAAATGCGTACTCCGTGCCCATTCTTCATACTAGAGAACACAGTCTTGCCCTCATAGAGATTACATTTTAATGAAACACTACTGCTCTTTGCTCAAAGGCTTTTTATTTTCATCTCTATTTGGCCTGTCTTGCCAAACGTGTTGGGTTATTCAAAACCTGGATTTACATATCACTACTTTATATGACACATTTGAAGCACTAAATCCATCCATCTATCTATGGATGATAGCATTTACTTGTTCATTTGTGTATGTGTTTGCTGTGTAAGTAACTAAATATATTTAAAACAAAGTCTTTGCTCTCAAGAATCATAAATTTCTACTAGGAGAGATAAGACTAGAATGAATAAAAAACAAAACCAGACAGTCAATAATGCTAGTAGCTAACATCTACCAACCCAGCATATTATGTGTCATGCATTTTCTAAGCATGTCACAGGAAATATCATGTATTCCTCACATCAGTCTCTTGAGAAACTGAATAATATTATCTTTATTTGTACCATAAATAAATTGCCTAAAATCCTACAGAGCATGAGTGGTAGTGCCAGCAACCAAACCCAGTTAACCTAATACCAGAATCTGTGTACTCCAATACCGCTCTAAACAACCTCCAGGTTACCAAAGGATGCCGAGGAGGGACAATGGCAGCCAGCAATGAGAAGTTTGTTCAAAACCTCTTCATGGAGCTCCTCCTTCTGTATGCCAGGCATTTTCTGGGATATAAACATCTCTATAAGTGAACAAACAAATAAGCAAAAGTAGAGAGGTAGCAAGAAAAACTGCCCACCAAAATGGCCAGAAGTATATTGCCGTGGTAGAAGCCATTGCTTCAGCTAAAGCAAAGGTTTTATGCTGGGGACAAAGGGAGATAGATGTTTTTTTTAGTGTTTTAAATATCTGCAGGCAAGGAAATTAAAAAACATTCCCTTGTAACCCACACCAGTCCCTGAGACAGCTCACTGTCCGTGACTCTATCACCTTCACTCTTCCAGATTGCTTATGGACCAATTAAGTCTTTGTTTTCCTTCCCTCTCTGAGGGCCCAAGTGATCCTCCTTCCCCACCCACCCCCAACACCAAAAAAAAAGAGGAAAGAAAGAAAGAAAAAATAAAGGTATCAAAGTGAGAGTCTGTGAGAACGTGACCAAATTTGGTGAGATGAGTGAGATGTAAAAGGCGATGACCAACATCAACAAATTGGAAATTGTATTTCAAGGATAGCTCTGCTAGGACAGAGTTGTTTGCAGGAAGTGCAGTTACTAGTGAGAGAAGGGCTACAAAGTCATCCCTGTTAGAAACCCTTAGACGCAAGTAGTGATTATACTTTTAATCCTGTCCCAAGGGTTCTTTGCTTTCTCAAAACACAGTGAGCCAAGGTGAAGTGTGGTTCATTTGTCTTTAAGAGTAAAGGGTCTTTGCCGGGCGTGGTGACTCACATCTGTAATACCAGCACTTTGGGAGGCTGAGGCGAGCAGATCATCTGAGGTCAGGAGTCCAAGACAAGCCTGGCCAACATGGTGAAACCCCGTCTCTACTAAAAATACAAAAATTAGCAGGGGATGGTGGTGCACGTCTGTAGTCCCAACAACTTGGGCAGCTGAGGTGGGAAAATTGCTTGAATCTGGGAGGTGGAGGTTGCAGTGAGCTGACATCATGCCATTGGCCTCCTGCCTGGGCACAGAGTGAGACTCTGCCTCAAAAAAAAAAAAAAAAAAAAGATAGACAGAACCCAAATTTCCATCAGTGGGTGAATGGATAAACAAAATGTGGTATATCCTTATAAAGAATAATATTCAGCAATAAAAAGGGACAAAGTACACACATATGCTATAATATGCATGAACTTCAAAAATATGCTAAGCTAAAGAAGCTAGATACAAAACATAGCATATCGTATGATTACCTTTACATGAATTTCCAAAATATGTGAATCCCTAAAGAGAAAATGTAGATTAGTTTTGTCACATTCTGTTTTCACGGATTCACATTTTTGGGGTACAAGGTCTCTCTTGAGGACGATGAAAATATCCTAGAATTAGGTAGAGGTGATGGTTCATTGTAAATGTATGAAATCCCTCAAAGTATACATTTTTAAATGATTAATGATTAATTTTGGCATGTAAATTTTACCTCAATTTTTAAAATAATTTTAAATTTTACTTTTTAAATGGCTTAGAACCATGCTGATCATGGAGTGCACTGCTTGTGTCTTCCTCTAAGAGGATCTGCTACAAGTAATTAGCTGACAGCTTCCAGCTGCTAAGCTCTCAGATCCCCCAAACCCTTGGGGGTATTTATGCCCCAAACCCATGGTTTACCTGGTTGTTCCTAGTCAGTGACTGAGCACAGCAGGGGTCCTAGAGCAAGACCACTCCTGTCCAGTGCAGGACTCATCTGAAGGTCATCTTCACTTAGAGCTGCACCATAATCTGAGGCTCCTTCCACTCAATTCTTCTTCCTTCCCTCTCTTCTTTCACAAATGTCAGGCTTGCATTTGGCTCCCCTGCCTCCTCCTGCTGCTCACCACTTTATTAATCAAAAGCAATTCCCTCAAATAAATCTCTAGCATATATCTAATCTCATCTTGGGGAAACTATACCAATATGCAGTCAAATAAATTGCCCAGAAAAAACACAGCTAATAGGTGGCAAAGCCAAAACTCAGAATCTATATTACTAACTGTCACCAACTGAACATGGATACAAAATTGCATTTATCTGATAGTGAGAACTATCTAAATGGGGTTTTTATGTATTCCCTGGTGGAATGGTTCTGATCCTCTCACTAAACAGTATGATTTTGAGCAAACCACTTAGCTTTCTGTATCTCTATTTTTAAAATTTGAAAATAAGAGATGATCCTCTTGAGACATACAAATTACTCTTCTTCCTATGCCATGTTGATCTCATGAATCCATTTCAGCCCTTTCTCACCCTAAGTCACTGCTTTGGTTTGCCTGTGTCCCCACCCAAATCTCAACTTGAACTGTATCTCCCAGGATTCCCATGTGTTGTGGGAGGGATCCAGGGGGAGGATAATTGAATCATGGAGGCTATTTTTTTCCATGCTATTCTCATGATAGTGAATAAGTCTCATGAGATCTGATGGGTTTATACAGGGTTTCTGCTTTTCCTTCCTCTTCATTTTCTCTTGCCCACCTCCACGTAAGAAGTACCTTTCACCTCCCACCGTGATTCTGAGGCCTCCCCAGCCATGTGAAACTGTAAGACCAATTAAATCTCCTTTTCCTCCCAGTCTCAGGTATGTCTTTATCAGCAGCGTGAAAACAGAGTAATACAGACACTAAGCAGTTATTTTAACTGATTGTATTGGGTGTATGTATAATGAAACTTATTTGCTTCAGATGTGCAAGGGTCCAGGCCAGTCCAGCCCAGCCTTGTATGATTAAATTATCATATTCTTTTGACCATGGCACTTAACAAACTGTAAATTCCTCCAGCAGGACCTCCATTGCTTCCTTCCCAGCAACCTCACTACCATAGTCAGCCTAAATCATGATATCAAGACTAACGTAACCTTATTCTACTACCATATTTATGTCAGTCAATATTAGAAGCCCCATCTCCTAGGTCACCTTTTATCACCCTAAAATTCTTTACGTCTTCTTTTGTCTGACTTACACTAACTGAAACCTTACTCTATGCTGAAGACATTGTATTTCCCATAGCTTTCTTAAGTAGTGGCCCCTTTTTCTCCCATATCTCTTACACCAGTAAACCAAGAAGTAGGGAGTCATCCTTGCACCTCCCAGCCACTTCTAGACCATTACTCTTCCCTCTCACTGAAATCCCCAGTTTCAAATTTAATTCCATTAGTCTATACTGCTACTACTACTACTTTCCATTATAATCTGACCTTTAGTCATTGTTTCTCGCTTTTTGACATTTTAATACCATGATCCTTGTTAGTCTCTGGAATTAAGCCTGTCATGATTTTTGGTGCCTTTCAATATCCAAATAGTTCTTTTATTGCTCTAGCCTATAGGTCAGAGATTTCTTGACCTCTTTTTCTCATAATGTTGTCCACCCAACTTTAGGCACTCAATTCTCAAGATATTTCCTAGACTTTGTTATTGCTATAATCTTCAAGTATCCTCTGTTCATCCCCCATTCCTCTTTGTGTAACTCACTCACTCTTGTGTGACTCAAGCAGATAATAAACCCCACAGGGGTCAGTCAACCATTGATCCTGGCATTCACTCTTCTCTCGTCCTTATTCCCTTTTTCATCCAATTTCGATTCCATGGTTCTTTGCAAACAGGTTGAAGTCCTTTCCTCTCTCCTCCTCCTTCATGATCCCCTGGGCAAACCCCAACCCTGAATAAATTTAATTCTCCATTTTCTGCGTACCTGCACCAAGGTAATTTAACTCACCTATAGAAACACATATACACATGCTCATTCATGTCACTCTACAATCATAACCACGGCTCTCAAGAGGGTCCCCAAAGCTGAGCTGGCAATTCTACTACAAGTCTTGCTTCTGTTTTCTCTCTCATGATTCTGGGCGAAAATTTTATACCTTCTCTTTAAAACTCCAACAGTCCCTGCCTCCTCCTTACCCATTTCCATGATGTCGCTTCCAAGACATCATGGGATGTCTGAGAAAATAGAAGCAATCAGAAGTTCCTTATGCTTCCTCCACCACATTTCCTCCATCCTTTCTCCTTTCTTCTTCTGCTCCTGTTTTCTACTAGCACTTAGTAATGCCAAAGCACACCTGTTATTTATGTGATCATTTCTTTATTAATTTGCCATCTATTTTCCCTATAGAATCAAAATCCCCAAGAAAATAGAGATTTGTCTTTGTCCTCTACTACATTCTCAGCATCAGAACAGTGTCTGGCATGTAGTAACACTCAGTGAATATTTGCTAATTTTGTAGCTATTATGATGGAAAGAAGTAAGAAAGTCAGCTGAAATAAGCAACTTTGATGCTTTCGTCCTTCTATCCTTCTGTCATTAGGGATCTCACCTGCAGTTCCTTTGACAGCGTGAATGTGTCTCTATTTCAGCTGACTTTCTTACCCCTTGCCTCAGTTTCTAGGAATCCAGTAGTACCTCTAACTTTTCTCTCCTTGGATCTGCTCACCTCTTTTGCACAAGACTTAAGATCCCTCCATGAAAATTTGTCCTCTGTGAAGCCACATGGATTCATACGACATATTCACCACTCCCTTGCCCTGACAAAGGCATAAGTGCCTGTTTCCCAAAGCAGGAAACTTGGCTTGGTTGTACCAGTTGAGCATGCATCCAGGCAGCCAGCCAGCCCACCCATGCTGCATGTTGACAGCAAACCTGAATCTCCAAACAACCATATCATAGTAACAAGCAATTTGATATTTACTGTGTGCCGGTGGCATTTGAAGTGCTCTACATATATTAATGTATTTAATCTCAAACAGCCATTAGAGGTAGATAGTATAATCATTTTCAAATCTTACAAATAGGGAACTGATGTGTCTCCTTTGTGGCGGGTGTTAGCTCCACACTTTGGAACAGTTTTTATTATCAAGAACTAGTCATTTTACAGTAGATGCTTTCTAAGGTTCTTTCCCACGTTAAAATTCAAAAATTTTAAATATCGTTGTCCCATCCATTCGTGGTAAGAAAAAGGAAAAGAGTTTGATTTGTGGTTGTGCTGGTGGTGGTGGTGGCAGTGGTGGCCAAAGAACGGAATTGAGTTTGCCTGGCCTGGATTCATAACCCCCCATGTGGTTCTAGCTATGGCTTTGTAATTGAGCAGAAGGCTAGCATAACACGGATGGTATGTACACATGGAACTTTGGAGTTATAACTCTTCCCTGGTCCTATTAACAGATGTTTAATTGTCTATTCCAATTTGCACGAAACTGCCTACAGCAAATGAGAATATAGTGTCAGAAAGACTGAACATGAAGGCCTAATTTTTTTCTCTTTAAGTATATACTTAAAAACTAAATTCACAACTGCTTATAGGTCTCTGTCCCCATACAATTCCAACATCCCTCTTATTGAAAAGATCTCAGAAAAGTAGGAGGCAAAATTAACTCCACAGTGACCTGTCGGAGGTTTTCTGTTACAGGAGGAAGAGGCAGTAAACATGAATTTCATAAGAATATTTTGATAATCCCTGCTTGGCCATCTTCTTCTGCAAGGGAAGGAGCTAGGGGAATCATCTATGAATTCAGAAGAATATTCGAAGCAGCTTTCTGAACTGTGCTCTGTGATGACCACAAAGTTTGGTACCACTTGTTAATGCCTAGCGGAAGAATATTGCCATGAAGCAGAAATAAGAACAGCCAGAGAATACAAAAAGCTGGAAGGCTCCTGTGCCTTGCATTCTGGATTTTGAAGGCTCTGCGGTGAGTGCACCTGAAGAGCAAGAGTCTCCTGTCTGCCAGTCTGCAGCTGTGACTGCCGAGGCATCTGTGAACCCAGAATTAAGAGCTGAGGAGAATCCATAACAGTGAGTACATAATAACAAGGTGTGTCCAAAGGAAACAAGACCAGGTCCTTACCTCCTGCTCCCCACTGCCATTGTCCAAGTTCAGTAACCCCTTACTCCATGTCGTTGCAGTTATCTCTTAACTCTTTTCTCTGCTTTCAGCCTGCTGCTCTCCTATCCAAACTCAACTTCACAGCCAGAGTCATATTTCTAAAATGCAAATCTGATCATGTCACTTCTCCGCTCAAAAACTGTTGCTCCCCACTGCCTACAGGCTAGAGTCCAAGCTCATTAAAATGGAAGTCAATGCCTTTGAAAAGCTGGCACTGACCCACCTTCTGGTCTCATTTCTCAATGTAATATTTCCAAACCCATCACGCTCCCTCCTATCTCTCTGCAAGCTTTTGTACATGCAGCCCTCCTAAAGAATTCTCTGCCATTAGAAGGGGGTCGATTGCGAGTAACAAAAGCTCAGCTCAAATGGATTTCCACATTGAGGCATACGTATTGGCTCATGGATTGGAAAGTTGAGGTTCGCAGGATTCATATCTGGTTGAACCAGTGGCTTCTTGGCATTATCAAGGGCCCACTTTCTTGCCATCTCTCTCCTTTTCCTTCTGTAATTTCAGTATCTGGGGGGCTCATCTGGAGGTAACAGGATGAATGTCAGTAGCAACCAGGTCTACACGGGATGGAGCATACACACCTGGAGGAAAAAGTGTTTCCCCAGAGAAAAATCTAGATCCTGATAGAAATCTTTCAGTCTACGTAATCCTTAGACATGTTTCAACTCAAGTGTTCCATTGACTACGGGGAACATTTCCCAGTCTTTAGGCAAAGTTAATAATTTCTTCCTTTATTCTCATCTGACACTTTATACATAGCTATTTCATTAACATTCCTATAACTCATGTAAGTGTTCAGATTGGCCTACTATGTGCAGCCTATTTCATATACATCACATATTTAATACTAATGGTAAAACTTTGAAATAGATGTTGGTATCATGTTTTATTTATGAGAAAACTGTGGTTCCAAAAGGTCAAATAACTCTTCCAAAGTAATGTAATTAATAAAACGGTAACTTCTGAATTCATATCCCTTGCTCTACACTATGTAAGTGGAAGCACATCACAAAATATCTACCATATAGCAGTCACCAGCAAGAGATGTTGAATAGAACATAGCACTAATCACACTGTCTTATATTTATGGTCCTCTCTTCCACACCAACTGTAAAACCCTTATAAAAAGGAATTCCAGTGGAGAGCCCCACAATCTTATGAGTAAAATCATGGGCTCTAGAGATAAACTGGCTGAGATAATACCAGAGTTCTGCCATTTCTTGTGAGATTTTGAGCAAATTTCTTAACCTTTCTGTGCTTCAGTTTCTTCATCTGTAATATGGGATAATAACAGTACTAACATCATGGAATTGCTGAGAGAATTGAATAAGATCCAGAAAATCCAAAGAACTATGCTTGTCACATTGAAAACCCTCAATAAATATTACCGAAAAGGTATTATTCACTGTATTTTATCCTCTTAGGATAGTGCCTGGTACAATGCGAAAAGTCAATAAATATGATTAAAATCATGAGTAAGACCCTCAGCCTGCAGATTACTGGCCATTTCCTCAAACTTTTCTCATCACCTTTTAACACTACAGACATCTTTTAGAAATATTTCAGAATTTATTTAATCTGCAAATAAACCAGAATCTGATTAGCACCAATGACCTTTGGGTGTCCTGGATAGGACATGATGGGAGAGGAAAAACAAACATGTTATAGTGAAACGGAAATTAGACATGGTCTAAGAATCAGCAGATTTGGTTCCCAGAGCTGCTACTTTTTAACTGTGTGAGGTATTGATGTAAAATCAGTAGAATTTGATGACTGTCTGAATGCAGGGATTGAGAAAGAAAGAGAAATTAAGGATCATTCCCAGTTACGTGACCTTGGCCAAACCTGTTCGTGCCATAGTCCTTGCTTTTCCCATCTATGAAACAGAATAGAATTGTCAGCTTTCACACCGGGTTGTTCTTAACATCACTGCAAGAATAGCACCTGTTGGGAAGGACACAACATCACCATTTAAATTGAAGAAGCAGCAACAGATGTTGCAGTGACCAAGAAGGCAGGGCCTTTTACTTCATTTTGAGGACCTGGGAGTTTATCCTGATGTAATGGGAAAGCACTGCAGGGCACTCTGTTTGCATATTAGAAGTATTCCTTAGATTGTAGTGTGGATAAAGTTTGTGGAAAAGCGAAAGTATTACTAGTAAAACCAGTAAGTGGTTAATTGCAGAAATCTAGGCAAGAAATAACCAGAGATTGGACTGCGGTTTTAGCCTTGGGAAAGAATAAGTGAATATGAAACATACTTGGGAGGTAAAATCAATAGAACTTGGTGACTGACTTAATGTGGGGATTGATGAATAAAGACAAATTGAGGATAATTATATTATTCTGATTTATCCAACTGGGTGAAAGCAGTACCACATTTAAGGTGGAAAAACTAGAAGAAAATTGAAGTTAAAAATAATTGTTCTTTTCAGAAATTAAAACGACATAGAGGAGACTCTAAGATGTTTATATATTATCATGTGGATTCACCGATTTCATTATAAGACAGGCACATGACTTTATAGAAATTATTATGGGATCTAATCTAGAAAAGAAATGTGCAAAACTATAATCAATGAAATAAATGTCAAGGGAAGAATATATCAATCCTTGTAGTCATTCATGTAAAAGGTACTATTGTAGGCCCCTGTGCTACAACAGTGAAGAAGAGAGAAAGGTCCTTGTCCTTAGGAAGCTAATATTCTTGGCGAAAAATATAATAAACAAAGAGGAAAAATGCAGATAATGAAGAGGATTCTTCAGAGTATTTTGATAAACTGATATGTCAGAAAGGAAAAGGGTGAGTCCTTTAGGGGCAGTAGAAAGAGAAGGCCTCTCTGACAGAGATGTGAGCTGAGACCTAAATAACAAGAGGAGCTGGTGACCTTTACTGAACAAGGGAGAGAGAACATTCTAGGGAGAGGGAACAGCCAGTTCAAAGACCCTGTGGCAGAAACAAGCTTATCTTATTTAGCCAATGAAAGTGACAGACAAAAAGAGTGGGGCGAGGTAAACCAGGAGAGGTAGGTAGGGCTGGTTCATACATGGCTTGTATACTGGGGCTTGGAGCTGAATTTTCTTGTTAAGTGTGAAGGGAGGCTTATCTCTGTTTGCATGTTTAAAAGTACCCTGGTTGCTATGGATAATGGATTTTAAGGTGCCATGAAGAAAATGTGGTATTAAAACCAGCCCAATTTTCCAGCAAGGTAGATCCCCATAAAACAGATGCTTGAGAAACTTACATGAGATGCACCTGCTGCATGTTGACCAACTTCTCCTCTTTACCAATTCCTAATTCCCATTTTCTTGTGCATGTTTACAAGGAGAACCTCTCATTCAACCATCTGCTGCCTAGTGACCAACTCTTCTTCTTTGCCCCTCCTTTTCTTCCTCCCAGCTATATAAACCCCTGGCTTTAATCTAGAGTAGGGGATGGATTTGAGGTTTCGCTCTTGTCTCTCTGGCCGATGTCATCTTCTTCCCGGACAATGCTTGTTATTTCAGTGACTGGCTTTCTCTTAAGTGAGCAACAGGACCTAGACTCAACTCCTGGTGTTCTGTAACAGTTCAAGTAAGAAATGTTCGGAGCTTCGTGATGAAAAATCTCCATTTTTTTTTTCTGCAAAGGGCTAGATAATATAATCCTTGATATAGCAAAGGAAGGGTTTCTTCCAGGAGAAAGTTACAAGAAAAGAAGAGCACATGGTGCAGGGTGGGAGAGATGATCCTCCCAGGGAAAGACTATCCACAGGAATTGAAGAAGGGCCTCTGGGGGATACATGGAGAGGGTCAGGTTCCCCGCTAAGCAGAAGACAGCAATAGAGAAATGGCAATCACAGAAGGAAAGAAAAAGAGAGTTAGAAAATCTACAAAGAGTATGTTTTAAGGGAAGGATATATTTATATTTGGTGTCATTTTGAAATATATTTTTTAGTTGTTAATAAGTCTTGTTAATAAGGCTTTTATTTTAAATTATATGTACCCAGGGCTCGATGTCAAAACACCAAGATTATAACATTGTCAGCCAGTTCTTGGAAACTGTGGCTTTAAGCAAAACAGCATATAAGGAAAATAATTTTAGTATAGGTTAATTGACAAAAATAAGAGTTTCCTACAGCATATTTCTGGTCACAAAAACATCACCAAATTCTAAATAAAGAACAAAACACTTGTAATATTAAACTTTAAACAAATGTGAGCTGTACATACATTTAAGAAAGTTGAATGAAAACAGGTAAAGTAATTACCCCATTATTCTACATTAGGGTCTCGATGGCTTAAGTCTGTCCAGACAGATGAGGGCACAAGGCAGGGGCCAGCCCTGGACAGCACACACTCACACACCCCCACCCTCCCTGACTACGACAATGTAGGCACGCCAAGTCACCGAATGTGCATGACTTTGGGATGTGGGAAGAAACTCACGCAGACGTGGAGAGAAGGTGCAAATGCCACACAGTGTGGCCTCAGGAGGGAACTGATTTTTTTTTCTCTCATCAACATTATAATGCAAGGACATTGAACAAAATGATGTTCTTTGAAGACCTGTTGTACTGTAAAGTCTCTGAAGGTCTTAATTTATCTCTGAAGAATGAATGTGGCAAGACTTCATGAGAGATGAAGAAAGAAAGAAAAAGATGCATTCTTGGCTTTGCTGGGCAATGGAGCACAGGGAGAGGACGCTTGGAAGAAAAAGGTGAAAGATGCACAAGGGAGGAGCATGCTGGCTTTTTAATAATGAAGGAGACAGAAGACACAGGCCTTGGAAAGCCAATGTCATGCAAAGTGTCCAGAAAAGGAGAAGAAGGACTTTGTTTTTTACTTTATCTTATTAAGTTTCAAGGTACAAGTGCAGGACGTGCAGGTTTGTAACATAGGTAAATGTATACTACGGTGATTTGCTGCACCTATCAACCCATCACCTAGGTATTAAGCCCAGCATGCATTAGCTGTTTATCCTGATGCTCCCCCTCACCCTGCTGCCCGCCACCCTGACAGGCCTCCGTGTGTGTTGTTCCCCTCCCTGTGTCCATGTGTTCTCATTGTTCAGCTCCTTCTTTTAAGTGAGGATATTTGGTGTTTGGTTTTCTGTTCCTGAGTTAGTTTGCTGAGGACAGTGGCTAAGGAAAGGAAGAATTAATTAGATGGGTCATTCTGAAAAAGGGCTAATAATAGTTAGTTTAAAAAAAAAACCTAAATGCAGAAGAAATGATACACTCAGAGAAAAATGGCCAAAGAATCGAGATCATGGGAAAAGAAAGAATCTGAGGAGCTGAAAGTAGAGACGTGCCACAGGATTCTGGAGCACGAAGCCAGCTACGAATGCAGATTCTGCTCCTTTTTCTCTGTGTGAAGAGAAGCTCCTTTACCTTTTCTAAGCTTCAATTTCTTTGTAGTTAGGTATGATGGGAAGAGAAAATGACAATATGTATATAAGAAAGTTTTATAAGCTCTAAGAAATAACAAGTAAAGAAATAAATTATTCAAAAGAATATTTGAGTAACTGAAAGGTTTACACACACATATACATACATACATGTACACACACAGAGAAATATTTTTAAAGATCACTCCAGCTGCTGGGTGGAAAGTGGTTTGAATGGGAAATGAGTAGAACTAGGGAGACCAGTTAAAAGGCTGCTCAAATCAGTGGAGCAGAGTAACAGCCTAGACTCAGATCCACTGGGTATGAGAAAATCTGATAAATGACTGCGTGGATGTTGCATATCAGTGAGAAAAGGAGGAACTATTCAATAAATGGTGCTGGGACAATTAGTTACTTCTATGGAGAAAAAAAATAAATGTGTAACTCATACCGTATACAAAAATTGAAGTGAGAGGCAATATTTAAGACTTCAAAAGCTATACAGAAAAGAATTCTCATTTTTTAGGAAAGGCTTTTTAAATGATTCACAATGTGAGAATCTATGGAAAAAAGAAATGATAAATTTGCCTATTCAATGTATAAATGTTAGTTCATCAAAAGAACCCTCAAAGAGAGAGAAAGACAAATCACAAACTAGGATAAGATACACATAGGAGCTCTTGATCGGCCAGGCCTCCAAAAAATGACTATCTTGTAATATGTGTTAATGATTTCCTTGCTTTTCCTTCTAGTTGAATCACATATGTGTGCATCTTTACATAATTTATTATAGTTTTGCTTGGTTTGTGAACAAACAGAGTCATAATGTGCTCTTTGGAGCTATTAAAATCATAGCATTATGGTTCAGCTGGATTCATGTTGATTTAGGTAGCTACTTCATTTTCATAGTTGTATCAAATTTCATTGAATAAATATACTACAATTTAGTTATCTTTCTCCTGTTGATCACCATTTGAGTGATTTCAAGGTTTTTGCCCTTGAAAACAATGCTATTGTGAACACCCCTGTACATGTCTCTAAGTGTTCATGGGCAAGATTTCTTTACAGCAGGGGTTGGCAAACATTTTCTGTAAAGAGACAGATTTGACTATTTTTGGCTTTGCAGGCAAATATGGTGTTTGTTAACGATTGCTCAACTCTGCCATTGTAGCATGAAAGCTACATATTACATATATTACAATATTACATATATTACACATTACATATATTACATATACTACATATTACATATACTACATATTACATAGATTACATATATACTACATATTACATATACTACATATTACATATACTACATATTACATATACTACATATTACATAGATTACAATAAAACTTTATATAAACAGACAGTGGATTTGATTTGTCCTATGGGCTGTGGTTTGCCAACCTCTGTTATAGATAGGAATTATAAAAAATATTCATGCAGTCACGCACTGCATAGCAACATTTTGGTCACGGGCAAACCACATACAAAACAGTGGTTCTATAGGATTATAATGAAGCTGAAAAATCCCTATCATCTAGTGATTTGTGTTCTAATTGCCTACAGTATTCAATGCAGGCACACGTTTTACAGGTTTGTAGCCTAGGAGCAATAGGCTGTACCATCTAGCCTAGGGGTGTAGTGAGCTATACCAACCAAGTTTACGTAAGTACTGTGTACTCTATGATGTTCACACGATGACAAAATTGCCAATGACACATTTCTCAGAATGTATCCCCATTATTAAATGACATGTGACTGTATTGAGGAAAAGAGCAAGCTATGACATTATGCATTACTTTAACATTAAACGTAATTATGATTGCATTTTGAAATGTTTACCCTTTCAAAACCAAGCAAAACTATAAAATATGATAATATGATGTAGAGATACAAACATGCATCATAGAACTGCAGAGAAAGCAAAGGGATAATTAGCAAAATGCAGTATAGTATGGGGACTTTTCAGGGAGAGTGGCGGGGGGAGATGAAATCATGGACTCTTCAAATATAATGGTAATTTTCTAAACCTTTAACTTCTTGATGGATAAAGGAATGTAATTTTATTATTATTCTTTAAACAATACATAAAAGTTCTCTAGCTAGATTCTTCTATTATATATAACAGATTATGTATATGTGTGTAATTTTTATTTTATTTCACAATAATTTTTTTTTTTTTGGTTCATCACCTAGTCCAGGTGATGGTGGCTTGGTCTAAGCGAATGGAAACTAAGACATGGAGCATATTTGTCATTTATTTTGAAGACAGAGTGACAGGTCTTAGTGACTATTTGCATGTGGGTTTTGTGGGGGGGTGGAGGAGGTGTCAAGGATGACTCCCTTGTATTTGGTGTAAGTACTGAGTAGACACAGCATTCTTCTTTGTGATAGAAGGATTTGCGGGAATTATAGGGAGCTACAATTCAAGATGAGATTTGGTTGGGGGCACAGCCAAACTATATCAAGTACATCCAAGGGGAGAGTCCTTAGATCTCAGAGTCAAATCCATATTCTGCCCTCTACCTGCCAAAATCACGTGGGGGAAGTTACCAAATCCTCTCTCACTTAAGTCCTTCATTTTACGAAGACAATCCAAGTAAGGTACATTGCACAATTTTAGCACATAGTAGGTGACTGATAAAAGGTAGCTTTTAGCTCATAGTACTATATTATCAAGGTGTCAGAAAATGGCCCAGTGAATGAGCATGGAGACACAAAAAAGGTTTTCTATTTCACACCCTCATTCAATCCTGCCCTTTACATTCATGCTGAGGAGAAACATCCACCCGTCTGCCCAAAACTGTGTCTTTTATTCTCAGCCTCAGACAAGGCAGGAGCAGCGGTGAGAGATCAAGGAAAGAGGAAGAAGGGAGGGAACACTGGCCCACCAGATGATACTGCATTTTAACATAAAATAAATCTCACTGAACTTGTTTCCTGCCCATTAGCTCACATCCTGCTCTTTCTCTTTCTCTCTCTCTCTAAGTAGTCTGCCTGAGTCCTTAAATGTATCTGGATCATGCACAAACTTCATTTCCCTTCCTCTTTTCTTTGCTTTTTCATTGAGCGCATCCACCCACAGCCTTTTCCCTCGATGAAAGCCACCATGCTCATCTAGGAAGACATTAAGCTCTCAGTTCTGTCTGTCACTGGGAAACATTTTCAGATATTTGGTAAGAAGATTGCTGAAGAAAAACAAATTGTGTTCTCTCCTACCTGCCAGAGAGGCTGCTACTACACCAAGTTTAATGAAAGATTGCCATCAGGTGTCTAAATGTTTAAGCTACCCAAAGGTCGAGGCTGCCTCATCCACTGTTATACAGCTAATGCACATCACAGACTCACAGAGCCAAAGAATTTAGTATAAATAACAGATACTGTCTGGTGCAGATTTTTATGCACTTTTTAAAGTTGTATATGGTTTAAATTATTTTCTGTGAGAAAATCTGAAATCAAAACTTCACCTTTTTTTGTAATTCACTGCTATGTGTTGTTACAGCCTCCAAAATTTAAATAGTTTTTCTAAAAATTATTGATAGAAATATCTTTAATTGCAAATATATTAACCAAAAATATCATTCCTTTAGTATGAAAGTGAAACGATGTAACACACTGAAGCAGTTTCAGCTTTTAGAAAATTGCAAAAATATACTTGTTTAAATATACTATTTCCTTCATTAATTTATCCACTATTTGAAGAGCATCTATTAAGTGCTAGAGACTGTGCTAGACTCTACAAAGAAGCAGTTGAAGGAGGTGGGCACAGTCCCTACACTCTTGGAGTTTGCATTATAGATGGGGGCTGGGAGTTGAAGGAGAAAGGCTGACAGTAAACAAACAAACAAAATATTGTAGTTACAGAGAATGGGACGTGCTTTCAGGGAAAATCAACAGGGTAGAGTTTCAAAGGACCTACGTAGCAGAGTGTTGGGGTAATGTAGCAACCCCTCTGAAAAAGTGATATGGGCGCTAATACCAGAAGGATGGAAATAAGCCTTCAAGGGATGATCTGTAAGGAAGCATCTTCCAGGCAGTACAGTTTACAAATGCAAAAGGCCTGGCTGGAAAAAAATCTTGTTGTGTTTATAGATCACAAAGGAAGCCAATCACTGTCTCAAAAGATATCTGCACTCCCATGTTCATTGCAGCATTACTCACAATAGCCAAAATAGAGAAACATGCTCAGTGTCTGTCAACAGTTGAACGGATAAAGAAAATATGGCACAGACACAATGGAATAGTATTCAGCCTTAAAAAAGAAGGGAAATCCTGACATTTGTGACAATATTGATGAATCTTAATGTTACTGTACTAAGTGAAATAAGTTAGGCAGAGAAAGACAAATGCTGTATGATCTCACAGACATTTCTCAAAAAAAGACATACATGCGACCAACAATCATATTAATAAAAGCTCAACATCACTGATCATTAGGAAAATGCAAATCAAAAGCACAGTGAGATACCATCTCACACCAGTCAGAATTGCGATTATTAAAAAGTCAAGAAATAACAGGTCTTGGCAAGGTTGGGGAGAAAAATGAATGCTTATACAGTGTTTGTGGGGGTATAAATTAGTTCAACCATTGTGAAAGGCAGTGTGGTAATTCTTCAAAGACTTAAAGACAGAACTACCATTTGACCCAGCAATCCCATTACTGGGTATATAGCAAAAGGAATATAAATCATTATATTATAAAGACACATGTGGCTGGTCATGGTGGCTCACATCTGTAATCTCAGCACTTTTCGGAGGCCAGAGTGGGTAGATCAACTGAGGTCAGCAGTTCAAGACTAGCCTGGCCAACACGGCAAAACCCCATCTCTACTAAATTACAAAAATTAGCCGGACATGGTGGTGCATGCCTATAATCACAGCCACTCGGGAGGCTGAGGCAGGAGAATTGCTTGAACCCAGGTGGCAGAGATTGCATTGAGATGAAACCACACCACTGCACTCCAGCCTTGGTGACAGAGCAACACTCCATCTCAAAAAAAAGAAAAAGAGAAAAAAAGGACACATGCATGCGTATGTCATTGCAGCACTATTCACAATAGCTAAGACATGGTATCAATTCAAATGCCCATCAGTGATAGACTGGATAAAGAAAATGTGGTACGCATATATCATGGAATACTGTGTAGCCTTACAACAAACAGAGATCATGTCCTTTGCAGGGACATGAGAGGAGCTGGAGGCCATTATCCTTAGCAAACTAACACAGGAACAGAAAATCAAATATCATATGTTCTCACTTATAAGTGGGAACTAAATGATGAGAACACATCGACACATTAGAGAGTAGAAGATGGGAGGAGGGAGAGGATCAGGAAAAATAACTAATGGGTACTAGGTTTAATAGCTGGGTGATTAAATACAACAGACCTTCATGACACAAGTTTACCTATGTAACAAACCCGCACATGTGCCCATGAAATAAAAATAAAAGTTAAAAAAAATTGAACTCACTGAGAGAGTAAAATGGTGTTTGCCAGAGACTGTGCCTTGGGGGGAATGTGGAGATGTTGGTCAAAATATACAAACTTGTAATTATAAGATGAAGAAGTTCTGGAGACCTCATGTACGGCATGGTGACTATTGTTAATAACGTTCTATATAGTTAAGATGGGCTAACCGAGTAAATACGGAGTCTCACCACACACACACACACACGCGCGCGCACGTGCGCACACACACACACACAAAGGTATCCATGTGAGATAAAGGATATGTTAATTCAACAACTGGAAAAAATGGCCTGACCCACTTGTGTTTTTGTAAAAATGTGATTACAACTGGGCATGGCTTATGGTGCATTCATTAGTTGGGAACACTTTTTGGGTTTTTCTTTTTTTTTTGAGATGGAGTTTTGCTCTTGTGCCCAGGCTGGAGTGCAATGGCACAATCTCCGCTCACCACAACCTCTGCCTCCCAGATTCAAGCAATTCTCCTGCCTCAGCCTCCCGAATAGCTGGGACTACAGGCATGCACCACCACGCTCGGCTAATATTTTGTATTTTTAGCAGAGACGGGGTTTCTCCATGTTGATCAGGCTAGTCTCAAACTCCTGACCTCTGCCCACATCAGCCTCCCAAAATGCTGGGTTTACAGGCATGAGCCACCGTGCCCAGCCAGGAGGCATGTTTATCTCCTCCATGAGAGGGTGGTGAGCTACCACATGCACTGCGTGTAACAGACACTCAATAAACGCTGCAGACCACACTGCATGGTGTTGCTTTCTCTTCTAGTCTGTTGTTTTTCTTTTAAGAAATATTTTTGTTGGAAATCTTCGACAAAGACGAACGGCAATATCAAAATCATGATGACGACAATGTGATGGATCATGTTATTAGACTCTGCAGTTTCTTTTGTATATGAAGTATTGGCCAGTGCTGTGATTGTAGAAAAATAAAAGTCTTATCCATTGGACAAGTGCTTGGACTTGACAACCTTTATGCTCTCTTCCACCCCCAATACATCATGACAATTTTTGGTTGAATGTGTATAGTTGTTTAATTGTTAATCCTTTTCACCCCCTACCCTATAAACAATACTTTATCAAACAATTCTTAAAAGTCCATTGCAATGACTAATGATCCAAAGAGTTAGCCCATGAATAAAGGTGTTCAATGGTCAAATGAGGTTGACTAAAGCTAAATTCCAAATTTCTCCTTTGGAGATGATAAGAATGTCAACATATAAACAGCTCTGAAATATCCGGTAGCAAAGAACCCTTTTAAAATGTGTTTCAACATTTTTCCAATTTTATTACAGAAACTTTCTGTATATAAATATATATGCACACTTACTTGAAGTATAAATTTATAAAATGTTTGCATATCAGTGTACAACATATATTTACATATATTATAAAGCACATGTTTGGTACTTAAATGCAGATAAATAGATAGACGAATATTACAAACAGGCGTTTTATCTCAAGAAACTGGTATTCTATGGAATCCACTTTAGGAAAGGCTGACCACTGCATTCAGTGAGTCTAATAAAAGGTGTATGTTTTATAAGAAGTAGCCATTTACATTTCTTTTGTACCACTATATACTTGTATTTTTTCCCTTCCACACACATGGATTAGAGGGAGTAATATAAAACTCATTTATCCCCCTAATTCCTCTCTAAAGACATAACAGCAGCAAGAGTATTGAATCTTTGAAGACATGGTGAAACTAGTAATTGTGTTTTCGAGGTGAAATTGTCAGCAGTTTAGGTAACAGATTCTCACAATATTTGCCCACCAGATACTCACAATATTTGCCCACCAGATACTGTCTGCAATTGTAGGAGAGCTCTACATTCAATCTCTGATTCATAAGGATTTTGAAAATAATGATTGTGGTGGTCAGTTTTTTGGGTCAATCAGGTTAGGCTGTAGCCCCTCATTATCCAATCAAACACTGATTTGGGTGTTGCTCTGAAAGTATTTTGTAGATGTGATGAAATTCCATGATCAGTTGACTTTAAGTAAGAGAATTGATCCTAGATAATCTAGGTGAGCATGAGTCAATCCACTGAAAGGTCTTCAGAGCAGCTGAGGCTCCCTTAATGAAAAAAAATCTCATCTGTGAACGGCAGCTTCCGTTTGAGTCCACAAAGTTCAACCAGCCCTTCCTGATGACCTGCCCTATAGATATGAGACTGGCTTCTATAGTTCTCACAATGGTATAAGCCGATTCCTTAATAAAGCTCTTAATATGTGTCTCCCAGTGGTTCTGCTTCTGTGGTTGAACCCTGACTGATGCAATGATGATATGTTTACTATGATATGTGACTACCACCTGCACTTTTCCCCCCGGCTTTGATCAGGAGCCTCCTAAGGGCAGGGGAACAAATCTCATTCATCTTGATGGCCCCAGTACCCACAGAGCTTGGCAGAGTTGAGCTCAGTAAATGTGAACTGAATGAAATAATTGATCCATACGGGCTGAACCTATGGCAATGACACATGAAAATTAGCTCTTTTGTGTTTCAGTGTAACAAAGCACCCACTGACGTCATACTTTTTGTGGTTTCATTGGTAAAGGAGAAGAATTCTATTTTTTTCCATCATTCTACGGAATAAAAGTATAAAAGCACTATAAACATAAGATTTGGCTAATTATTAGGGAAATTACATGAAGCAAACCTGCAAACAAAATCATTTCAAGGGTAATAACACTATGGTGTTTTATATAATTATAGAATTTTATAACAAAAAGGTTTCTTCCCAATCTTATGATACAGTCTCATAACTTTGCAAATGAGGAGACTGATGTTTTCTCAGGATAGTTTTATCACACTCTAAAATGCAGGTATATCATAAGGCAAAAGTTAGAGTTCCAAGGGGACTGTATTGGTAAGGAAAAAAAATAAGCCTAACTTTCATTGAGTGTATATATGATAGATGTTGCACTGAATCATCTGCATTCCCAACAAAACACGTTCCTCTCTCAAAATAGGTCAAGTGATTATGATGAAGTGAAATAAGGTCTACAAATGTGCACAGAACGTGTATGCATGGGAGTGGAGTGGGGAGATAAATAAATGCCACTTGTTCAAGAGAAGAGAAATGAGGAAAATAACTCATAGTTGAGTTCTACTATCTGCCACGCTAGGTAATATAGGGAGATGATGAAGTCAGTTGTATGTATCTTATCTCATTTAATCTTTAAAACCCTGTGAGATAGGTCTTGTTATGAATATTTCACAGAGGAGGCTCAGGTAGATTAAGTAATTGGGTCAATAACCAGTTAATCAAGAAACTAGGATTTGAATCCAGAGCCAGCTGCAAGCTTGATGCTGTTTCTCACTATATAAATGGTTCCATTGCATTTTTATCATGCTTTACACTGGGTAAGCTCTTTCATGTATGTTTGCGTTTAGGACGGTGAACGATCACACCGTCTTCTATATATATCTCTTGAGAAATGGACAAAAAAATTAGGTAGAAGGCGAAGTATCCCCCTTATTAGAGGTAAAAGTGGAAGAGAGAAGCCAGCTTCAAGGTGCAGGCATATTAGGGCTTTCTAATAGTAGCCCAAAGATACCCCTTGGGAAGACCAACCTGAAGGAGATCAGACACATTACTCAAAACCTTTGAGCCACATTTTCTTTTTCCTTTATTAGCATAAAAAGCCCAAATTTCTACCTATTTTTAGAAATTAAGATTAGACACTGATCCACCCATGTGCTAAATATGGAAGATCAAAGCAAAAGAATCTATGCTGCAGGCAGCTAGATCCAAAGGAGAAACTGAAATGGATTTAGCCAGGCATGTTCAGTATTCTCTTTCCAGTAGCATCAATTAGAAAAGCACATTATTCCAAAGAAAGAGAAGTGAGTGAGTGTTGGAGAATTATCAAAAGTGTATCTTCCAAAATTTCTACTCTGGAACGCGTAGTGGAACCCCATCCCCTAGCACACCCTCATGAACCTGGCTGATCACAGCAATTTATAGAGTGAAAATTGGGGCTAATACTTTTCAACTATGTCAACCAGAATGTAGGTGCCTTCCTGGATAGAGTTAGGTGAGGAGTGAAAGATTAGCATTTTATTTGGGGCAATCTTACACTCACTTGCATGGGTGGTTCTCCCATCCCATTGCCTCTTTGGAAGAGCTGGAAGGCAACTGAGCTTTTTCCTACAGAAGCCCCAAAATTGATCAAAATAGAGCCAAAGCCACGTTCTATACAAAGTTGCAAATTTATCTCCTCATCTACTTCCTATCCATTTTTTTCTCCACTAAAGTATCCCAAATGGCTTACCAGGGGTATACAAATGTGTGCTCTTCTGAGGGATACCATAACAAATTACCCCAAGCTGCTGGCTTAACACAACAGGAATTTATTGTCTGGAAGATAGGAATCTGAAATTAAGATATTGGTAGGGCCACGCTCCCTGTGAAACCTATAGAGAAGAATCCTCTCTCTTCTAACTTCTGGCGTTTGCCAGCAATTCATGAAGTTTCTCGCTTAATTGAGGCATCACTCCGGTCTGCTTCATAGTCACATGGCTGTCTTCTCCCTTCATGTGCCTGTGTCTGTGTCTGCATCTATGTCTGTGTTTGTGTCTTCAAACGGTGATGCTGTTAGTCTTTCTTTCTTACTTTCTTGTTCTTTTAAGGACACCAGTCATATTAGACTAAAGGCCAACCCTACTACATAATGACTTCCTCTTATCTTAATTAATTACCTCTGCACTATTTCTAAATTAGGTCACATTCTCAGATAAAAACCGAGACAAAATATATTCAACATATATTTGCTGGGGGGGAGAAGGGGACAATTCAACCCACAACACAAAGTCCGCGTGTTTGATCTATAACACAACCTGTAACTTCACAAAGGTACTAAAGCAATGTGACATTAGTACCTAAATTTATATTCCAGATTTATAAACTTAAACAATTAAACCTTTACATTCCTAGAGAAAAATTAAAGTACAAAGATTAAATCTTCTTTTCTTTTTAAGTTAGTATTCAATTACATTACAGTCTAAATTAATTCTGAAATTAAGGTTCTAAATTTGTTCTTTCCACTGTTTTGTTCTTCTGCATCTCAGTCAGGTGCATTTATCTCTAATGCTTTCCTCCAGGAGCTGAACACCCTGGAATGGAGGTGATTCCTTCAGGAATTAGTTAAGTACAAATTCTCCTTTGTACCCCTTTTCTCAGATATCCAAAGAGTCAATAAGATACAAAGATTAGTATAGCAATACTTCCACAGCCACAAAATATAGAGAACAGGCCAGTCCCCTGTCCCAAGAGCAAAATTATACTTCCCTAACCCAGAACTGAGTGCAACCCAGACTCAATGACATCCAAGAGAAGGGGCGACGTTCAAGAGATGGTAAACTGGTTACTTCTAGTCTTGATATTTACCAGCAAGCCCACTCTAACATTGTAGGGCCTGGGACAACAGTATAAATGGAGGCCCTCATACTGTTGTCCAAAGACTTAAAAGATCACTTGAGGCCAGGTCTTCAAGACCAGCCTGGGCAACACAGTGAGACCCACCTCTAACAAAAAAGTTAAAAAATTAGCTATATGTGGTGGTAGGCACCTAAAGTCCTAGATACTCAGGAGGCTGAGGCCAGGGGATCCATTGAGCTCAGGAATTTGGGGTTACAGTGAGCTATGATTGTGCTACTGCATTCTAGACTGAATGACAGTGAGACTCGGTCTCTTTGAAATGTATGTGTATGTGCTCTAAGCATCATAATTTTTAAAAAAAGATTGTCAAGTTTGCTTTTAAAAAGCAAGAATTGACTATATTCTATCTACAATAAACTTGTTTTAAATGTGTAGATACATTAGAAGTAAGCTGATGGATAAAGTTATACCATATAAACAATAAGCATAAGAAAGTTGAAGTAGTTATACTATCAGACAAAGAAGCCTTTGGAAAAGGACTGTTATAGGGAATGAACAGGCAATTGCATAATGATTAAGGGTCAGTTTGAAAATTTCCTCCTTCCCCTTCTTTTTGTAATTGTTTTCCTATATTTAACTTTTGTGTATATTATAAACTTCACAATACATTTTTTCATTTATCTAGCTTGTCTTATATGTAAAATATGAGAGAGTAACCAAACAGTACATCAGGAGATGCATTTTTATCAAAGGATTTTAAATTAATAAGTACAAAAAGAAAAGAATAAATGTAAAAAATACAAAATAAAAAAGTTAACAGACTGTGAAATAAAATACGTTCTGTTTTCCTACTTAGATAGGAATACAATCTGGAAGTCAAGTTAGAATTCAGAATTCTTGAATTCTTCCGTGTTCTTTTTCTCATGACATTTTTAAGAGAAATTACACCCATAGTACCCCTTTCTCTCCTAAAGGCTTTGATCATAGATCTCTTCTCAGTTGTTTCCTCTACTTATTTTTACTTTTTTTTTTTAAATTCTGCCTCAGCTTTCTTTCTGCTGTTTCTAGAACTAAACCCATTTCCTGAGTTCTGCTCTTATGTTCATCTGAAACATTGAATTTTGTCTGCTCTGCCATGTCTCTGCACTAAAACCATGAATACTTGATTTCTGAGAGAAGGCATTCGGGTACAAGTTATACTTGGTAAATTTCTGGCCTGTGGGTTTGTGATAATCTCATGCAACTTTTTCTCTTCCATTATTCAAAGAAGCTTTTCCAACATATCAAGAACACTATCCAGAACACTTTCCAACATATCAAGAAACAATATTCTCTGTTTATTGATAAAACCCATTACTCTTTCATAATTGAAGTCAGTGTCCAGGCATTTGAAATATGAAACCATTGTCAGAAACTCCATAATCAAAACATCAAAAAACCAAATGAAGCAAGAGGATGAAGGAGGAGAAAATTAATGACTCTGGGACTTTGAACAAGTCACATGGAACCAAGAGGTTGGCTCTTCCAGATTCCTATTGTTAACCCTCTCTACAGGTGGTTTCTCAAAAATGGAAAGAGAGAGGGGGAAGGAGAGAAAAGCAGGGAAGACGGAAAGAACAGAGAGAAAGTGGAAGGAGAGGAAGAGAAAGAAAAGGAATAATGATGGTAATAGTAATAATTTGGGGGGAACCAATCTATAGTTCTTTGTAACTAGAAGACAATTTAAAGTTTCACATTTAAAATACAAGTTTTTCTGTGTTCCAGTGGAACTTACTCACTCTCTGCATTTTCAAGTTCTATTCTGAAATCCCAGGTGAAAACACAACAAAAGCAAACAACAATAAAGATATTATTGCACATATTGACAGGTTAGAAACTCAACATCCTGCAGCTCTGCTTACTTTGAAGCAAGACTTAACTAGAAATAAAAATACTCCTTTTTTCAAAATCTAGTTGCTGTCTCAATTAAGCCTATGAGGTCAAAGTCAGCTTTAGAAGTCCATTAATTCAATTCCATCTTGATGAGGCTCTGAACAGCCCGTGTGTGTTTAAACAATAAAGCAACAATTATAAAGCTACATAATGAAAAATCTTTGCTTATTGTTCTCTCTGGTTCCTACTGTCACTGAAAGGGGTGAAATCCATTCAAAAGATTTAAGATTAGTTGAAAGAAGGGTTAATGTTGTCCTCCTACAAGATGGTATTATTATCTTTATTTCACAAGTGACAAAACCACAGGACTTTACCTCCTATGCTGAACACACATGGATTATACCTAGGATGAGCAAAGACTTAGCATGGTAACTTGGGCTATAAAAAAAATAGGAAAGGATTATTTCTGCCCTCAAATATTATATTATCTTTTGGGTTAGAGAACAGTTCTAAATGGTGATCCATTTGGTCCTTCTTTATTCAGTGCATCTATGAGTCTGTAAGTTAGCAATTTCTGTCAACCAAGACAATCAAAAGTAGGTTACACAGAAAAGTTATATATGAGTAAGAGAAAACATTCAAGTGAAGCAAGGGAAAAGGTTTCAGGGAGGAAGTGACATTTGAATTACGGCAGAGATGGGTTGAAGTCTACACACTTTGACTCATATAACTATTTTTGTATAAAAATAGTTGAGTTGAGCAGTTCAACTCAAATTGTTCATGAGCTTTAATTCCTGCCTTTCAGGGGTCAACAGACTCAATTATGCCATTTCAAGGTTGTTTCATCATTTTTTTATTTAAACTTAATCTCTTATAGTTTTTCTATTTTTTTTTGTCTGAATACGTTTCCAGCATGTTTTGTTCTGTTGTTTGCTGATTTCTTTGTTTTCAGCACCTCTGCCCACTCTTTTTTGTTGTTGTTGTTCTTTCTCCCCTTAAACCTGATCTGAAATCCCAGGGGGATCTTGCCCGCCTCCTGGTATTAGCTCGGGGAGCAGTTTTCGGGTATGTTTTCCCCTCGGGCCTTACTGGACTCCATTATGGTATATTTCACCAGGTCGTATGATGTCTTTTACCAGAATCCCCTGAGCTGTGGTCAGATATGCCTGGATCCATTGGGTACGGCAACAACATGCACCACTGTGACCCGTGGCCCCTTTGTCGCTAATACTCAGAATGTCCACTCTGTGGTGTCTTCATCCCCAGACCAAATCCCTCCAAATCAACAGGTCTTCTCAGAATTTCCCAAAAACCTAAGGAGGCCTGGGCATTGTATATTTGCTGTCTCCAGACCTCACTGAAATTTGAGGGGCCATATGAGGCTGCCTTAAGTCTTACCTCTTAAACCTTTTCCTAAGCCACAACTATGGTACTAGCGTCAAGCAGGGAGCCAAAACATACATTGTGAACTCATGTCGGCAATCCTTTCTTTGTCTCCCCTCCCCCACCTTCTTTCTTTCTCTCCCTTTTTTCCTCTCTCCACTTCCTCCCATCCTCTCCGCCCTTCCTCCTCTCCTCTCTCCTTCCTTCTCTTTCCTGCTCTCCCCACCATCTTTTCCTCTCCTGTCTTTCCCCAGCCCCTCCTCCTCTCTTTTACTTCCTCTTTCTCTCTCTGGTCTGAACAACTTTGAAGCTTAGAGGGCTTTACTGTTCTTCCCGGCTAAAAAACACTTCCCCAAGGTCATGTGTTACAACCTGCCTTCTGTACAAGCTACAGCTTCCCTGACCTTTGACAGATGAGCTTGCTTCATTCTATGGCAAAACTCATCTTTGGAAACAAAAGCAAAAGTCATTTTCTCTCTCAGTATAACCAGGCTTCTGGAAATCTTGACCCTCATTGGCGGCAGGAAGGACCAGGAGAACAAACAAAGTGTGTATAGTTGTATGGCTGTTTGGGATGTGCAGAGTTTAGGAAGCTTGGAATTATGTGGGTTTCCATGGATGACTGAACTAATAGGCTCAGCTGAGATGAAAATTAGGTATACAAAAAATGCATTTTAATTCCAGTGAAGGCTCATCTCAAAATGGGTAGAGCTTCAGTATGTTGACATTTTGAACACTGGTAAATGAATAGTCACCTTTCTTGTGCTTCTTAGATAGTGCTTATGGCCAGGACTTTAAAATACAAAGAATAGAAATCCCATTCAACCCAGCAATCCAATAACTGGGTATATAACCAAAGGAATATAAATCATTCTATTATAAAGATACACACATGTGTACATTAATGGTCTGCTCTGACTTGAAGACATTTTGAAAGACCAGTCCAAAGCCAACTCGAAACATGTGGTGATTGCAGCACTATTCGCAATAGTAAAGACATGGAATCAACCTAAATGCCCATTGATGATAGACTTAATAAAGAAAATGTGGTACATATATACCATGGAATACTGCGCAGCCATAAAAAAGAATGAGATCATGTTCTTTGCAGGGACATAGGTGGATCCTTAGCAAACAAACACAGGAACAGAAAACCAAATACCACATGTTCTCACTTATAATTGGGAGCTAGATGATAAGAGCACACGGACACATAGAGGGGAACAATACGCACTGGGGCCTTTCAAAGGTTGGAGGATGGGAGGAGAAAGAGGATTGGGAAGAACAACTAATAGGTACTAGGATTAATACCTGGTGATCAATACCTGGTGATCAATACCTGGTGATCAATACCTGGTGATCAATACCTGGTGATCAATACCTGGTGATCAAATAATTGGTACAACAGACCCCGTGACACAAGTTTACCTATGTGAAAAGTTTGCACTTGTACCCCAAACTTAAAAGTTAAAACAAAAGTTCCACCAGGCAACACACCACTGGCATTTGGGGTTTAAGTCTTTAACTGTCAGTTATAGGCATAAGAAACTGATGTGGCCGGGCACCCTGGCTCACGCCTGTAATCCCAGCACTTTGGGAGGCCGAGGTGGGCAGATCACGTAAGGTCAGGATTTCAAGACAAGCTGGACCAACATGGTGAAACCCCCATCTCTACAAAAAATACAAAATTACTTGGGTGTGGTGGTGCATGCTTGTAATCTCAGCTACTTGGGAGACTGAGACAGGAGAATCGCTTGAACCCGGTAGGCAGAGGTTACGGTGAGCCGAGATCGTGCCATTGCACTCCAGCCTGGGCAACAAGAGTGAAACTCCATCTCAACAACAACAACAACAAAAAGAAATTGATGTTGCATTTGCTGCCTAAATCTCTAGAACTCTCCATCTCTTTTGAACTACCTGTACATAAAGTCAATGAGATGACTATGAAGGGGTTACTTGCTTCTTCCATGCTGCTTCTCTGCAGGCTCTGAAAGCCACCAGTCCCCTCCCCTCCTGTTCCCAATCACCACATGCTTCGAGTTGACTCTGGAATGGGCTTTCAAAATGTCTTCAAGTCAGATCAGACCATTAAAGGGCTTATTCGAGGCAAAAAGAACAAGAGCATCATGAATGGGTACACAGCATACGGGGTGGAAGAGAAAAGATAGCAAATTCTAGAGCTGGATTTAAGTTTAAGCTGAGACTATACTGTGAAGAGCCTCGATTGTAGATTATATTCAGTGGACAAGGAGGAACCATTAAGGCATCTGAGTTTGAGTAAATGTCACTGAACCAAGGCTAGGAAAAAACACAACGACCTGAAACTATCCTTTGTTGGAGTTCAGAAGAGATGTGACTTTGGGAGAAGAAAATCATAATTTACAGATACAATATGTGAACAAAGGGGCACTTCTGTGGGGATCGCTCCCGTTCATGGTGCTTAACTGTACCATGGCCATTTTGAGCTTGAGCCCATACACGTTTCACCTCTCACCTGGAGGCTGTTGAGCTGAGGGAAGGGATGAAGTGTTGATGCATAACTTCTGCAAAATA